>DWNY01000451.1:0-16353 GCA_018250635.1 Telegonus apastus | reverse complement strand
AAGGTGGTAGTACCCTATGTGGTTCGACTCCGGCGCACCACCGCCACATCTATTTCTGCCTAATATTAGGAGTGTTGTGCTGATGTGTTCTGGTTTGAAGGGTGTGGTAAGGGAAACACACTTATTCGAGGCGTTCTAACTTAGTCCTCAGGAGTAGCAACGCACCTGTGGCCTTCCTTAGGTAGGCCTATAATCTTATCTGGGGTTGATTACAGATGTCCATGGGCGGCAGTGGACACTTACCATGCAAGTGGGCTGCATGTTCGTTTGCTACTTACTGTCATGGTGTTTCTTCAACATAACACTACGATATTCATTAATCATTGAATAAAATATTAACTGGATGTTTTCTTGTAAACATGGCTTTTTAACCGCAACAATTTTTAACCGACTTCCCAAAGGAAAGAGGTTATCTATTCGTCACGTATTTTTTTTTAAATTTAACTTTAAGTAGACAGCACACCCGTCTGCACCCAAATAAATCATAACGTTGTCATATTTAAAACAATTGTCAACAAAAACCTGTAACGCCAATATTTGTCGAAATTCGTTTCACAATTGCAAGCCAAAGGTATTACCGGTGCGCTATGACATGTCTCTCGAAGAAAGGTGCAAACAGACCTCTCCTACAAAGTCATACATTGGCGACTCCTGTTGTGCTTCTAATGTTCATAAGCAATAACTGTTTTACATCAAGTAGCCCGTCTGCCTCATCGATAGGCATAAGTGTAAATGCACTTTCACTATACATGGCGCAAGCAACGCGTCTCAAAGTAGCATTAAACTTGAATGTAGTATTTTACGCAAAGTCAAAATTAAGTCGGATGAAAGGGCAGCAATAGTTGTTATATAATAGTTATCATGCTCTAACTATCCGACCTAACTGTAGCATTAATAAAGTCCTGGAAAATATGACCCAATTAAAAACAAAATTCCTCTTAAACGAATGAGCTCAAAATTTTCTCGAGCAAGATTTTACCAAGAGATAAGATGAGACTATCTTTTTTAAGACTTCATTAAGCCCTTTTTTGCACACTCTTTCTAAACGTAAACTTAAATAGATTGAAATCTTCAAAATACAGCTTGTTAGCTTCAAGTGGAGGAATTCCTAACAAGGTTTATTACTTGCTTTCGTTTTTTCTAGAAATTACTTTCTAAGATAATATTATGAAGATCAAAACCAAAAAGTTTGAATGATATAACAATTTATTCTCATTAAAAAAGCGTTATAAGCGTGCGAACATATTAACTGGCCTTTATGCTGTTAAAGTCGAATTCCCTACATAAACCTGCGAAGGTGCCTCGTGGGAATGACGGAGCCCTGTATGGTACTCCAGAGGAATCTCCGCCACCGCATCGCCTATGTCTGCGTTTAGCACAGCATTGGTAACCGCTGCTGTTATCTGGCTTGTCGATCCAACTGCCTTCAGGGGTCACGCATCTGTAGCCGACCTCAGGACTACAGATACCAATGTGTAGTATAACAACTTACAATCGGGTGCACTGCATCCTTTTGATATTATAATTTTATCCGTGCGATAGAATGTGAAACGAATAAAAAATGTTTAATATCTGGAGTTCTAGCAAATAGTACACGTGCCAAGACAGACAGATTCAGAAGCGGATCCCTTTGTCCCTGGGCAAACTAGTCTAAAATGGAACGCGACTTCATAAAAATCTTTTCATTCGTGTGCATTAGGCGCGAATTTTTCACCCAAACAATAGTTCATAAGCGTTATAATGACTTTTCATATTACAAAGCGAGATTTTATGACCTGCATATTTGTATGCTAGTCTTTAGAATTTGCACCTCCATATTATCCATGGTGAGGACTGGTTCATTTCCCACACCTTGCAATTAAATTTTGCATAAAAGTGATATTTAAATAACGAGTTATACAATGCGTAGTAAGGAGTGCTGCATTTGCAATGCAATTAAGGGTAATTCGTTTAGATATCCAGATAATGCATCTTATAGGCGACGTAGTTAGTCGGCCAGCCTCGTGTTGAATAATTGTTTAAATGAGTTCAAAAAAATCAAAATATGGAATAATCCAGGAATTTACAAATAAAGTGACAATTTTGATTAGTTACGAGTTGTAATGTTAGTAAGGGGTCATCCATAAATTACGTCGCACGAATTTTATGATTTGTGAGGTTCCCTCCCTGCTATATGACATATTTCGGTATGTGATATAATAAATATATATATATTGAAACATCACGAAATTTCGGACCCTCCCAATCAAATGTGTGACAAGCACACAATGTCACACTTCATCGACTCCCTTAACGTGTGACGTAATATATGTATGACCCCTAACGCGAATTATGAAGATGTGCCTAGAAAGGAACTTTGCAACTGCCTTTGTGTATAGGTATCTCATCACAAAGCAAAATATAATAATATTGTTACATTTTCACTAAATTATTATGTAAACTGTATAACGCAGTCTTGAGCTGTACTATGACTAAACTATTTCTTTTTTTAAAAAATAAGATGATTGGTCAATATAAGAATAAGATGTAGAGGTCGGCTATATCTAACTTATAAAAAAAATACTTTTTAGAGAAAGCCTTGAAAGCTTAGCCTATTCAGTGAAATAAATGTAAGAGAAATAAAAATAATCAAAATCGTATTCAAAGTTTCGAAGAAATATTTGGAAAAACTTGGTATACCTAATAATGAAGTTGCAAACGAGCAAGCCTGATGGTAAATGGCCACTGCCGCCCATGGATATCTATCAACTTCTTAGATGGTTAGAGTCCTAAGGTCCAGGTTAGTCACAAATGCGTCGCGTTGCTACACCTGAAGACTAAGTTGGGACTGGAGACATACTAATAAGAGGCGTTCCAACTTAGTCGTCGGGGGTAGCAACGCATTTGTGGCTGACCTCACGTAGGTCTGTGTTCTTATCTGGGGTTAATAACAGATGTCCATGGGCGGAGGTGGCCACTTACCATCAGGTGGGCTGCATGCTCGTTTGCTACTTCTATAACATAAAAAAGTCTCCCATACCATACCAAAAAATGCAGTTTAAAGTTAAAGATATAAAAATAAAATACCTCCATCAAGACTGTTAAAAATAGTAAAATATATAACACAGATAATTGTAATGGGTCATTCGTGTTAATTAATGACGATACATCCTAGGGATGCATCGAGATGAGACATCTAATTAATTAGGACTATTTTGGTTTAGCAATATATTTTAGTGCGGTACCAGCCCCTTGTGTTCACTGATGACATATTAATGAATTCCTAAAAATACCAAATAGATGTGGAGTACAGTGGAGTACAAGTTGGAAATATTACTCCGCCTTATTTAGGTATAATATTTATATTTTACTAAGTATATGTATTTTTGTACACTCAAGTATGTGAATGGCGATTTGATATCGATTAATCGAAGAATCGATACTTAGATATAAAACATTGATCTCTTAATCGCTCTCAATCAAAGAATTGACTTTAGATACCAGAAAATCGATATTCGATTTTATCAGCTGCAATCACATTTTTGGAGGGGAACAATATAAAAGATCGCAACTTCTTTCGAATTGACCTCTCATGTACGCAGACGCAGATTTGTAAGTTGAGGATCTGTTTTGAAGTTATCGGTTTTAGTTTTCGATTCTCTAGAGAAGTGGAGTCGATTCGTGAATCCTTATTTTGACTCGATTTAAAAAATCTTATTCTGAAAGAATAGTCATCCCTATTTTAAATAAATAAGATAACTCTACTGAACAGTGCAAAAGCTGTTTATTTAAATGTACTACAACGCTAAATGCTACATATAAACTAAAATAATGGAAAAGTCATAGAAAATGGTAAATTTATTTATTTTACTTTATAGAAATAAGACTTTATTCATTTAATATGCAACACTATCACTTTAATATCTCGTAGACAAATGTAGGCATAATTATGGATTCTACAAACAACAATTAACATTTCGGAATCTTGTTCAATATTTATAACTCCGATGACTAGATTATAATCACCCATTGGCAAAGATATTTAGGATAGGATGCCTAAACACCTGCTGGCATAACGTTTCCGTGGACATTTTAAGCTAAACTATGCTAATGAGAAATTAATTCAACCGCGCCATCCGTTTTAAAATCTGCAACCTCGTTATGCTTTTGGAGAACAGGTGGTTTGAATGCAAATAATATTATTGCATTGTTGGTGACTTATTATAATATTTTACAAGTGGCAGTAGCTCTGTAGTTGTATGATAACTAAGGCTTTATCAGGTGTTTTAATTTTTTAGAATCGAAAACAAACGCATGTGTAAAATACTTTTGTAACTTGTTATTTTTGGACTTGGTTATTATTCGCTGTAAATGATGATTATAGCATAAGAAACTATGTAATCTATATTGACTGCCTATATTAAATCGGCTGTGGGCGGATCATCGGATGAGTGTATCAGACCATCTGCTAGCAGAAATAAACGGGGAGATATCGTGAATCATTCTATTGAGATAATGTAATGAAAGCAGAGAATCGATGGCACTAAATCTTTGACGATCGATATCATTGACCTATGCTAGAATCGATCTTTCAACATGAAACATTTACTACAAAAATCTGTCGACAATCTATACTGGATCAGTCGACATAAAGCCATACATTTTAACATACTGCTGCAGATAGCGATCTATGCTAAAGTCAATTATCAATCGACGATGGCCCAATGATCGATCGATCGTCGATCATCGTTTTATTGATCAATATCCGTCGAACAGCCAAAACTACCTCACAAATCGATCAACATCTATCGCTGATTGGTTTGTCGGCACCCTAAAGATTTTCTAATAAGATTATCTATAAGTTCAACCAGCTTATAATCATAGTATCTCACACGTGCCTATATTTTGTGACATAATATAAATATCTCTTGATAAGTTGACGGGAAGCCGCCACAATCAATTTAATAAAAAGTTGTTATTATGACGTTACAAACAGACACTTCAATTTTATTTAGATGTATATACGACGGCGATATTCACAAAATAATGTTAGTCGTTTCACGGGCCACCTACCTCCACATTGTACCTACAACACTGCTCGTGTTGCAATCGGAATATTAAATAATCGTCTCCATGAAACATAGAGCAATGTCTCGGACCATGACATCATGCATTGTATTGTAGACGTCTCGTTTTGCTTATCGTGTATTATGACTAACTTTAACTAGCCTCTCCTGGCCACCAAGGTTTGGGCTTCTTATGACACAAATGAATTAGGTAATACCTTTAAAAGGTGCCTTTATAGCAGCAATATTTGCGCAATTATGTTCCAATTTTTTTTGTCAACAATTGAGTTCTTCTTCAGCAAGTTTTAGTTCACTGCTGAACATAGGCCTCTCCCAAGGTAGAGTTAGGGCTGATATATGAGGCACTGGTCTTTGCTTGTCTAGGCCGGGGTAACTGCCTCCCCATGGTCGACGCCCTATAGCAAGTAGCTACCAACTACACCCATCCACAGATACGCATACCTGCGTCACTTTAGAAATAGGTGTGGCGGTAGCACTTCTTCCTTCGTTTCTAATTAAACCTGAAGTATACTCGTTGCTATATGACAATACATCGAATTACAACTTAAAATGTGGTGCCAACAAGCATTTGTAATTGAATCTTCAGCAATAGAAGCTTTCATTTAATCTATACAAATAAATAAAATTGAAGTGTCTGTTTACTAAATGCATATGAAAGTATACACGTTACCTATAACAAAAATACAATAGAACATTTTTTTGTCTGTCAGTCGGATTGGCTGAAGTAATCTTCTAAATGGCTGGACCGATTTTAACGGGATTTTGACTAGAAGATAGCTGAAGGTCTAAGCGTAACTTAGGCTACTAGAATTTTTGAAAAAAGAACAAGCGCGCGCTCCAAGCACATGCGCCCGGCCGTCGCGGGCGTTAATGTCAGTTGCTATTACGCAGATATTAATGTATGCATTTTTACTTCTTTAACGCGGGTAAAACCGCGGGGATCAGCTAGTCGAATAAATAATGAATACCAACATTATAGCTGACCGGCCTCGGTTGTCGACTTAATTTGGAATAGCCTTATGTACGAGTATAATCATTTTAACTATGATTTCAACAATTAACAAATTGCGAAAGACCATCTACTTTAGACTATCCTGATCTCCCATTCCTATCAGTCTTTGTATTGCAATTGTGACTCACTTACTCTATAACAAAATTACTTATTGGGAACGCTACTATTGTGTCGACTCAGAAATTATTTTTGCGACATCTCTTCAAGTCCCGTCTCATAACGCTCCGGAAATGCTCAAAGAAGGAAGTTCATTGCACGTCTTACGCGTGCGCGACATTAAATATGCCATCTTTTGTACCAAAGTTTATGAGTTTATATACTCGTCATTATTATTCCAGGTACACTTATTATGACTTGAATTCAGAATACTTGTTACTATTTACAATTTCTATGGAAATTGTTCTACTGCTAGGTATGTCCTTCTAGGGAAGTACCTATAAAGAATGGTCCTACATTGTCCCAAATCCCAATACGACTTTGTAGAGATAATGATCTCGATATATTCAGTCTTAGGAAGTATTGTTTTAGAGTAAAATTAAAAAAAAAATTAATTTATACTCGAATTAGCAAATTACTTTTTGTGTTTTTTTTTTATATTACTGACTAACTGTGCCCGTTGGTTTCACCCGCGTGACATGACATCGACATAGACAAATCTATAACTGGCCTATCTATGTGTCAATACGGTCTGGCTATAAAAGGTACCACTGACGTGAGAATGCTAGGGGGCTGAAGCCCCTCCCCCAAGATCAAAGTATCAAAAATAGGAGTGCATAAGAAAAATAATGTTCAAGACAGCCATCAAATTCTTTTGAGCGGCCTACTTTCGGCTGGTCCTATGCATGTCATTTTAACCGTCACAGATAAGTCTCTCGTTACGGCGAAACGACTCTAACGAAGCACTTAGATTAGTAACAATCAACACTTGGTGATTACCAACCCAGATAGCCCTACATTTCGCGCGGCATATGCAGAATCTCGCAAAATACAGATTATATCTCAGAATAATCGTTTGAAAACGATAGGATGTTATATACATGATATGTGATATTTTGCTGATAAGTATGAGGAAAAAT
Source organism: Telegonus apastus (assembly GCA_018250635.1). Taxonomy (NCBI): domain Eukaryota; kingdom Metazoa; phylum Arthropoda; class Insecta; order Lepidoptera; family Hesperiidae; genus Telegonus; species Telegonus apastus. The sequence continues at coordinate 9,199 of DWNY01000451.1, read as the reverse complement.
ACATTTCGCCTTCATGCAATTACACATCAAGATTTGATATAGTTAGATAAAGAATAGCATTTCTTACTAAGAGCATGAGTCAAGTTAATAATAGTGTTTATTCATACATTTCACACAATTAAAAGCTTACGGGACCGACAGTGTGAACAGCTCTTTGCATCGATACTATAATTGATATCTCATTAGATATGCCTCGACTTCCTTTATCAAAAGAGGTATTTTAGTTTCATTGAATGTACCAAACAAGTTTTTCTTTGTTGAAAATCTTATGTTGTTTATTCAATTTTTATACAATAATTAATCAATGCTATTATGTTAAAAAAGGCTTTATGTATTTTGTGTATTCTCATACTGGCTAGACAACAGACATATCTCTTCCAATGGTCCTATTTAAAAGAAAATATAATTTTTATTCTAAATAAGGTATCCTGTCGATTCATTTCTATTTTCCTATTTCTTAAATTCTAATAACGCATTTTACACGTATATACCGCGTGTTTCAATGAATTGCTTCGCCTTAGATTATATTATATATTATATTCGTCTGGTTTTGGTCTCGGCTGGCAGGAATAATCGTTTATACATACATTCATAAGTATTGCGTATACACTAGATCACCCAGATCACCTTATCACTTGATCCTTTTACTCGTGTCAGACAGCGAGACGAATGACGAACAACCGTTTACATATTCGCGCTCGTGTATCGACTCGCCTTTCGACTAGTTATTTACGCGAATGTGTATATGCGGTATAAGGCATGCATTTGAGATTATTACAATCTTTAAATGTATTTTTTTAAGAATATCCTTGATCACAGTAGAGCAAGAATATTCTCCAGCAGCTAACGTTTTAAATTCGAAATTGTAGTTTTATTTTAAATCCTATCCTTTCTAATGCGAATGTTAGTTTGTATGTTTGTTTATAACGCCTTCACGCCTTAAGAATTCAACAGATGATTATGGAATTTTACACATACATTACCAGAGGTCTCGAAAAGGACATAGAGTATCTTTCATCCCGAAAAAATATATTATTTGCAAGGGATAGAAAAATATTTTTATACCTACCTCTTGACATAAATTAATTACATTTTCATTGTATCCGAAGCATACATTCCCAACTTCTATATTAATACTGTTATAAATGCGATTATACATGTACACACTTCCGCGAGCGACGCCGCAGGTAAGAGCTAATAAATAATATCACATTTTCCTAATAAACGCTAATAAACGCTGTATGCTTTATAATGAAGTAGGTGCGTATAGGTAAGTATACCAAAAACATTAGACATTGAAAGTAAAATATCAGTCAAGATCTATTTATTAAAAGTAGATTCTTCGGAGACTTCTTTTAATATATCAATGCACATAAGTTATCATGCTTCGCAAGGTGCTTAGTTCTTGAAGCGGTGAAAGATACTTCATGGATCGTTTTGATTGCTTTGTTTAACATTGACCTGAAAAATTATTATTTACAAAAATCAAACACAAGTAATTAAAATTTAAAGTAAGCCAATATTCAACGGTAAGATCTTACTACTGGTTATTTATTTTTGTATAAGCTTAAATATACATATTGGTTGTAGTGTTTTTAAAAGTATGAACACTTGGGGAAAATGTTGTAGATTTATATAATACTGTAACTGTAAGTTATGGATAAGATGGCAAAAAAATAATAAAAACTACACTTGATAGTACTATAGGTATTATTCTATATTTAATGTTGTTTAATCTCCACAATAAAGATTAAGCTGTGATGTAGCTTAGATGTTGTGGCATTTAATTTCCTACATCAGAGACTCATGTTTCAACCAAAAAACTTTGACAAAAACAATGTGTGTTTGCATATATTTAGGTAGGTTCCATTGACACAGGTACCTACCTAAAACAGTCACTGTATATGTAAGATTAAGATTGGATGTGTATTTAAGAGAATGGGTACAATAACTACATCCTATTGTAATAATGCATTAGTCTAAATCTACGATAAATATGCAGGAAACAAAATGACCCATTGGTTTTTTTATGCCAATATTTCCAAATTTTGCCAAGTTTTGTATGTAATGCCATGAAACATTCTCCTCCGAAATATATCTGAATCAATAAAAAAAAACGATTTTACACCTTTGTTCAGACCTTGTGGGGTGACAGTTTATGTAATTCCCGTGTAAATTCCTTGAAAGAGTATTATTTGCTACAAATCTTTGACTAAGCAGTTTGTAAGATGATAATTGAATTAGGTAGTCTGTAGTGATTGTAAGGTAATGTTATATATGATGACTTTACTTGTATTGAAATAAAATATGCAACTATTACATATTTAGAACACTTCTGTCTCAAATTTCTCAATAAGTATGCAATACTTGGTTGCATATATATATATTTTTTTTATCTAATAACAAACGGAGTATTTTCGACTGATGGTAAATGGCCACTGCAGTCCATAGACACTTATGATAATCCTCAGATAAGATTTGTCTTAACTGAGGTTGACAACAAATTCATTGCTACCTCTGACTAAGTTGGAACGCGTCAGATAAGTATACCTACCTTACCACACATTATCCACTCATTTCATTGCTTGACGATTGACCATGTATACTGATAATTAATAACCTATCTGGAAGTATGGGACTTCTTGAGAGCTAACTTGGAATGCCTTTTGTAAGTTACAAGTAGCGAATGAGCATTCAATCCACTTGATTGTAACTAAGTCACTTCAACCTATAAACTCGATAGACAATATGGGTTATCTCTAAGCTGATCAAAGATGTGTTATTACTTTTAAATACTAAGTAGGGATGTTATGGATAAGAAACTTCAGATCTGGATATGGATATAGATATGTGGAAAAAATTATACCAGTTTTGGAAACATATATCCATATAGATTTGAAATTAATTAGTGAAAACAAAGTAAAGTACAATCCATCAATTTTGTGCTATATATTCCAATTCCACGCCTATCGGAATTTTTTATTTCAGTTTCCGTTATGGTTTCGGGTAGATTTTTATTACAGATATCCGATACATTCGGTTATCGTTACAGATATCCATATCATCCCTGATACTAAAACGGATCTCATATGTGAGCCCACAATGCCTTGTATCCCATCGGTTTCTTCCGGTCACTGGTACTTACAGTTGGAACAGACACGTGGCACAAAAGATTTTTATATAAGTCATGTGTACATATCGTGAATATATGGAAATATGTCATAATATATTTATCTAAATATGAATACAAACAAAAAATTTCATAATTATGACTGTTTTTGTTATTCGCAAAAAAAGTACAGCCTTGCAATCTTTAGTAAGAAATACTATAGAAATAAACAAGCTGTATCTAATAAGTTTTATTTACCTAAATAATTAGGTATAATATGATAACTCATGATTACGAAATGTAGTGGATAGATAAATGTATAATAAATAAAAATGTGCTAATTTTATGAAATTACTTAGCTAGCCAGTTTTATTTCCCAGATAAATTGGAAAGTCACAAAAACTTAGTCATTAATTGATTTAAAAATAGAAACAGACAAAGCAACAGATGTTCCTAGGTCCATCTATTGTACCTACCTAGTAAAATTAGGTTGAAGATATTTTTAAATTGAGTCATTTTCTCAGAACTTAAAAAATACGTCATTCAGATTTTTAATAATAAAAAGAGAGATTTTAAGAAAGATTATTGTTGACCTACAAATCTTGCAACACACGATTTTGGAAGTCTAAAAACATTACCAAGTAAGGTCAAAGAGATCTAGTTTAATGCATTTAGCACCATAATAATGTGTAGGAAATGTCTCCAAGTAGCTACGATGCTCACACCTACACGGGTCACGCGCGTGTGCTGTGAGCATTGTACAGAAGTGGTCAATCCGGTTCCAGACACCCACACCATTATCCCGACCAACTGCACTCTTGTACACCTTTAGAAATAAATCGGCTACCAATACTAATTTGAATGAATACATTAAATGCCATAGAACAAATAAAAAAAAAACAATTAAAATTAAACCGAATTTATTATGTACTTCTAAAATCATTTATATTGACTAAATACTAAATAATATAAACTAAATGAAGACAGTACTAAAATAGGGATGAAAGAGACATAACACAAAAAGAAATTTTCCATTTCTATAAGGTGTGATAATAAAAACAAAATAAATAAAGTGGACGTGAAGTGTGCTTTTACCTTCATTGTCGGTGTTTCCTTCGGCGTTGTGGGCCGAAGCGACCAAAACTCCGATGCACAGCACGCTCAAAAATCTCACAATCATTTTAACAGCAAATGACCGCACTGAGTTCACAGTTTTATGGAAAATAACTATTTTTTATTTCATACACTCGGCATAGTTGTCCCGATGACGCTCGCGCCGCAGAGAAGCGATCGGCCTTTCTTTCGCAAATGGCGGCGGATGACGGATGTGTTCATCGATTGCGGCCGAGCCTGCGCATTTACAAAGTCAGTTTTTAGAACTGATATTTTTAAGTATTGCAACATTAACGTGAAATTTACGAAGATTGCTATTCCTTAAAACCTCTTCCATATATTGGAAACATGTTTTCGTAGGTATAATAAAATATATATGTTAAGTCATGGATAATATTTACGATAACTTCTGATACTTTGTATCAATGAAATAAAAATTAACCACATTTCAATTTAGTTTGAAATAGAGTTTTTATATTGAATATACATATATTATCAATACATATATAAAATGTCAAAGATTAAGACATTTACGACTTGTTGTGATTAAGTATTATGACACGTATCGCTATAACCCAGTAGTTATTTTTATGTAGTTTTTGCGTGTTTTAAACTACGATTTATATGATAGAGCAGCAACTAATGCGTACTAATAAAATTTCGTGTAAATTGTCACTGTCAAGACAAAACATGTGGTACATTATAATTAATTAACACTAGTATTATTTTTTTAAATTATGTTTTATAAATTTAAAGATGATTTAAAACATAGAACTATGATATTTTTTTCTACATTCTTCGATTTTAATAATATTCGTGTGACACGTGCAATGTCCATGATGTATGCCCACTTGTTTGATGCTACATCTGATGACACCCTTTGTGATTTAGTTAGTCAGCTGATGACAGTTCGGTCATGCCCCCTCCTTTTCTACTCGGACGAAATCGGAATTAGTTGTAATGCGACACAATATAAGAATCGGAACACCTGGAAATTTACTAATGTAAAAGCCTCTATTCAAAATGTATGACGTCGAAAAAGTTCTAATGCGACACAACGTGCCACGCCTGAGAAATATAAACGCGGCGTAAAACGTACACGTACATAATTAGTTTTTATTTAGTTACTAGTCAAAATCCAATATAGTAGGCACAAATTTGTTATATAAAATTTATTTAACGCCAATTATGGATCTACATTTTTTATTTTCTAGCTTACGGTTAGAAGTATTATTTTATGTCCTTGCGTTATCGTATTTTATACATATGTTTTTCATAATATGGTTTTTTGATCATATCTGTAACATAACAAAGCAAACTTTGTAAACGCGCTTTACAAAAAGAGAAAAAAAAGTAAAAATATTTTTTCATATAGCAACACTGGAGTTTCGAAAGTTCAATTTCGCATGGCGGACGTGCAAGTGAACTCTGTTATTTGTTGGTGATAATTTCAATTATTATCTAGTTGTGGTTCCTTATGGAAAGGCAAATTTTCATGCTTCTCTTTCTTTGTGGCCGTGCGTTATTCATTCCTTAACATCGGATATGTTCTAGTGTTGAACGTGGTTTAAAATTTAGTGGAACAAATGCAAATTTTCTCAAAGATGGGAAAATGTGACGAAAATAATGTGCAAGTGAATATGGGGGACTCGGCGTCCCCCATGAAACCAGACAATTTCTCGTTCACCGTACCCCCGGAGGCCCCGGTGTTCGAGCCCACCCCGGAAGAGTTCCTGGATCCGCTGGCGTACATCAGCAAAATAAGACCCATCGCTGAGAAGTCGGGAATATGCAAGATAAAACCCCCCGCGGTAAGCCACTCTCTTTGTCACAAACTGATGCATTTTACCGTTTTCATCCTAATTAGTGGATATTTCATTGCGAATTGGAACTTTTGGGCGATTTTCTAACCCTAAAGCGCACGTTCAGTCTTGTGATGCAACCGTGCAGTTCGCCTTGTTTAGTTACACGAGATCAAATTTTTAGTTTTTTTGTCTAAATGTCGTATAATATGTGTAACATGCCACCCCGTCTCGTATTCACTTACGAAACGCATAAAATTGTCGTCGAATGCAGTCGCATATTGTTGGAGCAGGCTGGTTGCCATTTTGTGTAGTTCGTGCCCTCGGCCTACGATAGTTTAGATAAAAAAGAACCATTCGAATTTTTCACGTAGCCAACAGCGATCTCCTTTTTTTATCCCGAAATTCGTGAGAATTCCTTCACTGACCCCCTTGGGTGTACACATTTGTTTGTAAAAGTCAATTTTCAAACAATGATGTGTATGTTTTTTTTTTGTGATCACATACAATTATTAGTATGCAAAGCTCATTTGGATAATCCTTGTACAAAATTGGCTTAATTGTGACTAAATGGCTGTTTTTGTTGTCATGTGAGAATATTATTCATGTGCAACTAATTTAGGTAAATTTTAACCAAACATGGCTGACAGTGATGTGTTTAGAACAGTCACCATTTATTGTTAGTGCAATGAAACTATCTGAAACTCAAGTTAGATTATCATAGAATGAGTGATAAGTGCAAATTGACTTATCTCTCCAGTTTTCGAATAAGTACCTGCTAGTAATTCTGAATTACATGTCTTAAATGTTAAATTATTCCTGCAAATGATCACATTTAGCTTATTGTAATACTAGTAGAAAGTAATTCAATTAATTTTATTATTATTGATATTAATTTCTATCACATTATTGTATTATTCGATGAAAGACTTTATTTAACACATAAATATATTGCTGAATGTCCTTGAATCATCAGTGTTTTAAGTTTTGAGGATAATGTGAGAAAAATTATGCAATCAAGTATTTTTATATCAGTACAAACCATGTATGGGTCTCCAAACATCCGAGGGTGATACATAGACTACTTTATGACAATAGTTCATATCATGGCAGAACATTGGAACATACTTAGAATTATTACACCCATTTGTGACAGTGAAAATTGCCTGTCTAAGATCAAAATACCTATATTCATGCTTTAACTGTATTATTATTGAGGGTAATGTTTACACCTTAATTTCTTTATAATGACAATATTAAATGTGGCGTTCCTTGAAGGGTACTAAGGTAGGAAACTCACATGTGGTAATCTAACTTACCTATTTGTCAGAAATTGTATTTTAGTGTAGAACGTTTAAGTTTGGTTATTTGAGTATGAAACTATGAATCATATCGGTAGCTGTAGTAATAAAAATAAGCAAAATTGTCATATATTCAATTGAAACCACAACCAAGACCGTTTCTTGGGTCCCATTACGAATTTCTTAATAATAATGGTTATTATACTTACCTACTAACAATGACATTCCTATGTGGTTTTAAAGTTAGTTGACTATATATGTTCAAATATCTGTTTTCTACAGTTAGGTAGTATTCAGTGTCTCTCCCAATTAAATATTTTTATGGTGTGAATAATATTCTTGGAATTTTTGGAATTAAATCACTTAATATGGCACAATAACAATGTAAGGTGGAGAACTCTGTGTGTTCTTCACGAGTGCAACACCTATTTCTGTCTAATAATAGAAGCATTAAGTGCTGCCGTATTCTGGGTTGAAGGGTGTGGTAAGAGATACATACTTATTTGAGACGTTCCAACTTAGTCTTAGTCCTCAGGGGTAGCAAAGGGGTCCTATTTGTGGCCAACTTCAGATGATCTTATTTGGTACTGATTAAGGATTTCCACCGGAGGCAGTAGCCACTTTCCGTCAGATGGATTACATTATCGTTCGCTACTTCAATTTATTTCTCCTTTAATTCTAACAGTTAATTATATATAGTGGCTAATATATGCACATAAATAGTATTGTTCCCGCTTCTCTTTCATTGTAGTTTTATGTGTCAAAGATTTTCTGTACATTTTAAAACAATTTAAAGAACGATTGGTGCACTTGATCTATTCTCTCACAACTTATTTTTAAATGTTTGTCAGTATATGCTCGTAAATGTGCCTTAGCATAATGACCTAAAGCAGTGTTACCCAAATGGTGAGTCGCGACCAAAGTAGATTTGCAGTTTTGTCTCTATGCATGCAATCAACTGTGCTCGTTAATGAACAAGAGATGTGCTCCTTTTGAGTTAATACGAATGCTACACTCCGATGTAATCATGTTTAGTTGTGATATATGAAATTATACATGTCATTGGTAAAAGTGAGGTGTTTTAATACACATTGTGGACAACGGAATGTGTTTCTATTGTCCCTACATACACTAGGAGGATAACTAAATTGGTGAGTCACAGTAGTGAGAGATGAATGTAACTGGTATAATAAAGTTTGAAAACGTCTAATCTATAGTAGAAGATAATTAGTATAGTATTCAATTAATAGCAGTGATAATTTTGTGGTTTGAAACTTGGTCTGTCGATTGGTGGTGCAAGGTTCAAATCCCAGGCATGCCTCTGATTCTTCAAAGTTTTGTTATTATTAGTGATTGATCACTTGCTTTAATGGCAAAGGAAAACACAAGTATTCCTGCCACTCTCAGTGAGGGTACAAGTTCTATCTCAGTTTGATTACCGATGGCCATAGCTCATAGTGACCATGTCCTGTCAGTAGACTGCATGTTCGGTTGCTACTTATTTATTGTCTATATCTGTCTAAATTGCAATCACCTCACCTGATGGTAAGTGGCCACTGCCACCCAAGGACATCTGTGTTAAACCTCAGATAGGATTAGACTTCTTCCCTGAGGTCGGTCCCAGATGTGTTGTTAACACTGAAGACTAAGGTGGAATGGAACCCTGAAGACTAAGAATTCACTAAATATACATTTGAAATATTCTAATATTAAGTTAATTCTGACCAATAGTGTTATTAATTTTTTTTTTGCACTAATTTAACACACAGTACGTCATTATTTATATATTGGTTGTTGCTGTGGCAATTTGAATTTGATCTTCTTGTAGGCCTGACCTTTTTGACGTGAAGCAAAATTGATAGGTCAATATAATA
>DWNY01000450.1:0-16359 GCA_018250635.1 Telegonus apastus | reverse complement strand
ATAAATACTATCCATTAAAAAGCTTCTCTGCATGAACTTTCACGTATGCCTAATACCATACTTCTCTTTAATATTCAGAAAATGGTACCGCAAATTTTCGCTTCACGTATTATTATATAGATTACCTAAAACAGCATTTTCTACTTAACTCTATTACTAAACATGGGAATCTTGATTTAAAAATAAATCATGCGAATTGAACATTGACTGAAAACCTATTTCATAACGTAATTGTAGAAACTTCATTTCTAGTAATTCTAGGAACATTGATTTCTTCGCATTCGGTTTATTCAATTGGAAGATATGCGGTCTAACATCAAACTTTGAATCACCAATCACGGGTAACAATGTTATAAGTATTGATCTCAGGAACTATTTAGCTGTAAGCTTATTTTCCACTAGTTGAATATAGTTGTCGCTATGGAGGACTCCAATTCAATTCCCGATCGCATGCTGATTTTAGAATTGAACACGTAGTTCACCTGTAAGTAAGTCAGTTGCGGATATAGACATTTATTGCCAGTAGGCTCTTTAACTTTAACCGCCCCTACCGACTTCTGCAAGGCAATACTTTAGTTTCAGGCTGTACAGACGACCGCGTAATCATAAAACATGATGCCCCCTCTAAAGTTAGCGAAAATAGGTCATCACGATAAAATAGTGTTCGAAAGTTGTCAAAAAAGGTCGTCCAAGATAAATTTGCCGCCCCTTGAATCTGCCGCCCTAGACAGTCTAGTGGTAAATCCGCTACTGAAGTAAGTACCATGGCACATGCCTCAAACTTCATATAGAACAGAGGTTTTATCTAAAGGCAATCACAAATGCGTTGCTACTGAGGATGGAGATACTGAGTCGACAACTACACGTTTCTAACGAAACACAAGAACTTTACGTTAGAAATAGCAGTGGCGGTGTTAGGTACATACCTTTCTGAGTGAATCATACTTCGCCTACCACGCTTTGAGTTATAATATAAGGAGTTTTCACATGAATTAAAACAAATGACCGAAGGAATATATGTTCTACGAAAGACTATTGAACTGTTGCCCTTGGGGCAGCTACTGCGTGCACCGCTACCATCAATCTGAGAATCCGCCTTGCGTGCGATATTTTACTGCGCTACGATAAAGGCCAGTGACGAATACGACTAGACCTGCATTGAACTTACAAGCTAATGGCCTGAAATAATCAGCGTTCTACTGATAGGACATCGTTCAACAACATATTGTACAATAGTTGACGATATCTTGTAACATTGTCAATTTATTGTTTTATTTTGTTCAATTGAATACATATTTGTAACATAATTCTACATAAATATTATCCATTAAAAAGCTTCTCTGCATGAACTTTCACGTATGCCTAAGACCATACTCCTCTTTCCGCGCAATATTCAGAAATGGTACTTGATTAAGGATACGAGTTGTTGTTTATACAAATTAAAAAATTATTGACAGCAACTGTTGTATCGTGTCAGGTATTTTAGTAGAAATGGATATCAGTAGACTATGTGTGGCTATTTTTATTATTATTTAATATTGCGTACCTAGTAAAATTAAGTTTTTTATTTGAGTACTTTTTGTAACCCATAGATACGTTAATTGGAATAGACATGACCTATAAATAAATACCCGGTTTAAGTAGATGTAGAACGTATTAAATTAGCTTTAATTTTTTTTATACAGCATCAATTGAACTTATCACGAGAAATATAACATCTAGCTTGTTTTTGCGTTCTACTTACTTTTTCTCTATAATCAATCAATTAAACATAAAACACTATATGTTAATTCTGTATATATATCGGGAAGATGATGTTTTCAGCTAGAAAAACATCTGTAATCAAAACCAAATAGGACGCATCTGTGACCGACGTATGGTAGGACTCTACCTACGAAAAGTCGGTCACAACGCGTCAGATATCTCCGTTAATACACAATCCAGAATACAACAATGCTGCTGGTATAACGCAGGAATAGGTGTGACGGTGGTGCCTACTAAGTCGACCCATAAATATCATAAAGATCAAGCGCCTTCAAAGTCCAAGTAGATTATTAAGTCTGTATTACGTATTATTTTAAAGATTAACTTACAGCGCACTGCTGGCCCTCCTATGGAGAAGCTGGAGTAAGCTGCCGTCGCCGGCCGAGGAGCAGAGGCTGCGCGAGCGCGCCCTCCTCTCCTCGCGGTCCCCTCGCTCGCGCCATCTGGTCATCAACGACTCCAAACACAACATGGTGCCACCATCGCATACCATCCAAATATTGACCTCGTTTATAAGAAAGTCTATTGTTTTAGTGGACGTAGATGAATATTATGTCCGTGATTGATTAAATGTTCCTTGTTGTGATGTACGTATTTGTATTTTGTTTGATATACTCGCAATTATTATATTAAGGAATCCAACGTTACTTTTGTATTATCGTACATTTGAAGTAGCTCTTTATAGTTTTTTTAAATTATATTCAAAGTTGCGTTTGTTTAATGTAAAATATTTTTTATCATATTATATGTATACACTTTTATAAAGAATCTTTAGTATAACCATTCCTTCACCTATTTCAAAATAAGATTCACGTTTTATCCTGAAACAACACAAGTTCAATATACTTTCCTACTTTAAAAGCACTTAGTTGAACTGTAAAAGTTTCAAGAGCTCTTACTATAATATCCTTTAGGTTATAAGTAGTAGGTACCTACTACGGTTTCTACTTAGTAACGAGGACAGATTTTATATTTTACTCTGTGATTTTTTTAAGTTACGAGAAAATTGATATGGTGTTTGTACAAAGTTATTACCGTTAATACTCTGACTAATCTATATCACGGCAATCGTGCCTGCATGCGCGTATCACGTATAACAACATTCACGTGTCAATCAGCTGAGACAATAGTAACCATCCGCCACTGCACTGCAAAACAATCGCATTAGTAAATAGGGCAAACTCGTTACATCACGCCGGAAAGTCTGTTCAACTCGCTCAAACAACGTATGCGATGTAACTCATGTACTTTGCACTTCGCAAGTGTTATCGACAGTTTAACTCGGTTCCTGTTGGTCAACTACTTGTTTATGTTGTTTCCCGCGTTAGGTGGCGCTGGGAGAGCGGAGGTGCGCCTCACGCGGATGCCATTCAGCGACTGAACCGAACTGCTGTGAAATAACACTAGACACCCTTGCATTCCGCCCTCGCTGGGCGCATGAATTTGCTTCAGTAGGTATAGCGTGACAAACTTTTCCAAAGTGGTTCTGGTTTGCATCCAACTTTGACAGAGAGCAGGTGAGTCGCGTGAATATTGAATTATAGTTTGTTGTTACTTGTAAAGTAGGTATGCTATAAATTTGTAGTTTTTAAATAGTTTATTTAGCTACTTTCGTTGACCTATTTAAAAACAGACGACTATACAATATTTAGATGAAGTGTAAAAAATAATTGGATGGAACTCCATACTATTATTATTTTTCTTCATTTCCTCGTATGTATACTATTTCCATAAGCATTAGTACGATAAATTAAGTTTCATAAAATTACAATTAATAACTTAAATTTAATTTAAAGTAAATAAACCCATAAGTGCATATCTATAGCCTAATTTATAAGCTATAGTATGCAAATTGGCGTCAAAAAATAGAAGTAAGTACCTATTTACTTAAAAACAGTCAACGAAATTGATTTGAATAAGATATGTTGACTCATTTTTGAGGTAGCAAGACATTTTAATTCTAGCGACTGCAAAAATAATTTTACTTTGCACAACTGTCTTAAAAAGTACATGATTTTTCTTGATGTTGACAAAACTAATGTTCACTGGCTATGGAAACATGCGAGTGATTTTCACTCTTGTGGCTGACCATTTTTTAAAATATTTGTTAAAATTATAAATCTAAATAGTGGTTTATAGTTGTTCTATCCGCTCATCCAGCTGTTAATAGTCTTGCTGCTGAGCCCTTCCCTAATGTGTACAACACCATCAATTCCTGAACTGTACTTCGTACTGTATTACTTATTATTATGATTAAAATTATAATGACCCAATTTCAGCTGGTACAAAAAAATGAGGAATACGCTTATGAGATTTTGGCTAATTTTTCACGAAGCCCTATTTTTCTTAATCGTGGAAATGTTTACAACAATTTACCGTGTTGAGGCTTGTTTCCACGTAATACTTAATATTATCGGTATTCGCTCGCATTTATTACGTAAATGATGAACGCTCATAGCTACAGAAGGATATCGTTCGTGAGTGTGTAACTCGATTCATTTAAGATTGTAATACAGAATGGCGGCTTTTACATCTTTATAGCTTTCATAATGTTTGAGTGAGAGATATGAACAAAAGCTAGTATTTTAAATTACAATATTTATTTAACCAAGTTATAACCAACTTTACAAATACTGCAATAAACTGACTCCAGAACGGATGTCTAAACTTTTATTAGAATCATTATTATAGTCATACACTGATTTTTACGGCATTAACTCTATTTCTGTCATAAACTCTGGGACAACTTATATCATTCATATCTCACTAATACCCCACTAAACAGATGTTCTCCCAAGTCTTAATTAAGAACAACTATATTTACTAGTAGGTATGCGGCTAAGATTGCGGTTTGATACTTTGCGCTTACCGCAGAACTCAAACTCATTGTAAGGTTGATCACAGGTGCGGTGCTCCCACTTAAGTTCTAGATTAAATGTCTCTCGATCAAGTAATTGAATTAAGTTTTTATTTATACGACATTAAACCCACGTGTCGACTTTAAACCTAAAAAGAACATTACTTTGTACGTCATAACTTACTAAGTAACGTGTTTATTAGATCTACAATTTAGAACATGGTTTTAAAGCCCAGAGCTTTATAGCATTTTCTTTGATATTGTAAGTTCTTTAGTATTATGAAGATTGATACGTATAAAGTTTTGAACAGACTACTCGTATCTCTTAATTAAGAATCACTAAACCTTTCATAAAGTACTATAGAGTTAAGTATAGAGAAAATGTAAATTGTTCTATAGGTAAAAATAAAGGATCAGGTAAAATATGACTTGATGATAAATAAAATAGCTTTATCCATTTTTGAGATTAATCTAGAGACACTTCATTCTTTAAAATCCATCAGGCTGTTTAGGTTGCAGGCGGTGAAATTAAAATATTCTTTTATACTTAATGTACGTAATATGAGCACACGAGCAAACGAGCACGCAGCCCACCTGATGGCAAGTGGTCGCAGCCGTCCATGTACATCTGTAATCAACCCCAGATAAGATTACAGTCCTACCTGAGGTCAACCACAGATGCGTTGCTGCCCCTGAGGACTAGGTGGAAACGACGTGCATAAGTATGTGTCGCTTACCACACCCTTCAAACGAGAGCACAGCAGTGCTGTTATAAAGCAGAAATAGGTGTGGCGATGGTGCCGCCGGAGTCGAACCACAAAGGTTTCTACCACCTTGTATGTGTATGTATACAAATGTCTGACAATACACGCATATCAATATCCGACAGTCGGAACAAAGTTTACCTGCAATTTATTTTATTTATAGAGACCTTTCACATTTTTTCACAGAACTACTGGTCATTTTATTGGTGAAATAGCTTATGCCACTTTCCTTAAAATCTTCATCATTAGCTTCTTATTACTTCGTAAAATATAAGTTCGTTAGCTACGGCTTTTCTTATTGTATATGGCTATCGCGTAACTACTCGTTTCAAGTGAAAGACACAAATGATCAAAATGAGGAGCGGTTGTGTGTATTAGTAGTACAGGTAGAGAACTAACCGTTTTCACGCTGAGTACAATATTGATGTAATTTTATGAAGCATGCAGAAATTTAGCACTCGCTTGATGTGCATCTGTCACAGTAACTGATTAAATAAATTCTACTTTCATCCTCTTTAAAAGCACCTTGAATGTGACCGTCCCCAAATCGTGGAACTTTGATTAAAACACAAATAGATAATCGATTTGTCCCGTTGTCAATAAGATTAAGTGTAATGTTTACTTCGCAGAGACTGGTAACAAATTCTTTGAACTGCTGCAAATGAAATACGTGACTTCAAGCTGATCGCTAGGCGCCTCACCGTTCTCAGTGTCGGACGTCTGCAATACTAAGTACATACCTACATATACCTAACTGAACCAATTGGTTAGCCTCTGCTGTTTAATTTTTTTTGTGATGTTGGATTAAACAGTTTGTCCTCTAAATAAGAAGCAATAAGGACATATCTAGTCATGCTAGAACAATATGATCAGGTAGATGTCAATGATCTTTGAGGAAATTTGAAGAACATAAAATTGAATCAAGTATGTTAACATTTTCCGCCTTATTGTACCGTACAGCACCAATCCCTCTGACTCAGGATGTCACCGGCAGCGGCTAAGGGATAATATCTAGGAAAGACACTGCTTTCTTTGTAACATCAACAGCCATTGTGCCACAGCCCAAAACTGGCTATAATCTTCATGGCCTCTAAGCTCGAAATACATTCCCCAATAGTTTAAAAGTTTCTTGATCGTATGGAGGTTAACCAGTAGGTAAATTTTTAAAATGATTGTTTATTTTGTCATGTCGATTTCGTATTATTCGCTCGATTCATTTCGAAAACTTCCTCTTCAGTTAAACAGACTATGCGGGTTACTAGAGCACTGTCGAGTGTTAATGTACAGATTGTAACTGTTGACAAATCAGGTCGATAAACGTGGGTCAAGTCAACGCACGCTTTATAGTCGAACGTTGCCAAAACCTTGTCTTTAATCTTTGCAGCACGAACAGTTTAAAATTACAGTGTAAAATAATCTTCAACATCATTACAAGTGTGTACTGAAAGTTTAAACTATGCCATTTGTCATTCTGTATCCATCGTTTTATATCTCTATTTATAGTTTATATTTTTTTGCAGGTAGCCGATGGTAAGTGGCCACTGTCATTACTGGATGTACGTAGATACAACCATAATTAATTCGGCTTCTGTCGCTAACAAAAATAATTAAAATTTCGATATTTGTGACAATACGTGTATGTTGTTTCTATTCATTTATGTCAAAACAAGTACTTGCTCGGATCTCAGAAATAAATAAAGCTTCTATTGTTATATGGATTATACAGCAATCACTTACCATGTCAGAGATAACTGACCAACTCCTGATACCTGAACCCCTTCGGTTGCGTTCTGTAGATGCGTTGCTACCCTTGAGGGCTAAGTTGGAACGCCACGGGTTAGTATGTACTCCTTACCACACCCTTCAAAGCAAAATACAGCAGCGATTAACGGTGCTATTATTACGCAGAATACGCAGAAATTACTTTCGATTTTGGTGTAATGGTTCTCTATTTTAAGAACACTAAAGACATACTAAAGTGTACATAGTCACTAACAATGAGACACTCAAGTCCTCTTTATAATACACTTAAACCTTACAAATATAACCTTAAACGTGTCGGTATAAACTTATATAAATGTATAGTTCCTATAAAGTTAGTATCAGAAATATGTTAGTCATCAGTTAGTATCATGAAATGAAGTAATATATTCTAATTGTGTAGTAACAAAAACCAACTGATGTCAATTCGCCAGCTTGAAGTAGTAAGAAGTCGATAAAGTACGTTATATTTTAAAGCTATTCTAAAACCTTCCCGAATGTGGTAAAATGTTTAACCTTAAATCCATTATACATCATGAATAATCTAGTGTATAGCGTTGCGCCAAAATGCTACCGCAGCAGTTATTTACTTGTATGTAAATAAATATAAATATGCAAAAATACAAGCAATTGATTTGCATTCATTATTTATTAATGACAGACCTATCGATAGTTGAATTTGTCAAACATATTTTCTAAGAAAACTAGTAGACTATTAACTAATATAAGAAAGTACGGCAGAATTTTACTTAATATGTATTATTTTCTTAATAGTCTAAGAGTCAATCACCCAAATTTCAAATTCTAATTTCCAATACTCTATCTTTTTAGGAAAAGATTTAAGTGGTATAACTTTTTCATCTTATATTTATACCGTAAGGAACACGAAGAATGACTCCTAGTTGATTCTTACGATGGAAAAACATGTTTGTCCGAAAGCTCTTACGCGACATTTCTCTGCGAATAACGGGGTAATTTATCGTTGCCTCTCCATTTCACCATCAAAGCCAGTAATCTACTTAGAAATCCTGCCATTTACTAACAAATAAATCTAAAAGACAAGTAGTTCACAAAAACGTATAGGCCAAGAGAACTGATGTAAATAATTTTACGTGTCCTACAGCAGTTGCAATAATAGAAGAGTTGCCAAATCCTTTGCCAGCTTTCAAAGAGAGGTTTTTTGCACACCTCTTTAAGATTTTGGAACTGTCAATAGAAATTCAGTGGTAAATTGTTTAAAGAATTCAAGTGCTGATCTTGATTTGTAGTAAATCTCTGTTAGCTTGTCTCACTGAAGTAATGCTGCTATAGGTATTTTTTTCTGCCTTGTAATTTATTTCATTAATATTTCTTGCCCCATTTATCTTTGTATTAAAACGTGAAGCGAAAATTTGCGGTACCATTTTTCGAATAATGCGCGCACTAAGGAGTAGATTTGAGATAAGGTAGGTATACGTAAAAGTTAACATACATAGAGAAGGAGAGAGAAGGGATAATATTGATGTATAATAACTGTTAATACACTAAATTTAGCAAAATAAAACATTCTGCTTACATTACAAACATGAAACAAGACAGACAACACACGTGACAAGACCAGATTGTCCAATATTTGGGTTGGGTTAATGCTTACATGCCCACAGGAACCGGCCCTATGTGATACATTTTAAAATATTTATAAGTAGAGGAGCATACAAGAACAACCTCTCTTATGTTAAATCAGGTTATAGTATGAAGTATAAGTTCAACGACAAACAGATCATCAGCTTGATTCGCTCTATTCAGTTCACGAGAGGCCCTGATATATAGCTATAGAAAGAGATACCTATATCTCAACCAATTCATAAAGTTTAGTCTTGTTACTTAATCTAATATACAAGTCATCAGTCATAATTATGTATCAGCTGTTAGTTATTAGGCAGTGATTAACTATAAATATAATTACAATTATTTTTGTTTCTAAAAATCAATATACACCAAGAAGACGTATAACGATGCCTTGTTTAGCTCCAAACATGTTTATGATTTGTTGCTGTATACCATTTCTTATGACCATTTCAGCAACTGCCCAGTGAGGCTGTGTTTAGGTTTGATTTGTATTTTTTAGTACGTCCAGAATTGGGCCTCCACCTATATTTGGGTTGATTTTTATTATAAATGCCCATAATGTAAAAACATTATCATTGATATTTTTAAAAGAGTGCATGAAAAAAATATATATTTGTAAATAACATTGTATTGGTTGGGAGAAAATAAAAAAACTAAGCGAGCAAGGCGCAGTAGCGTACAGTTACTGTCGTGCGAACGCGTAGGTTCATTTCATATGTCATGATCATAAATATTTACCAAGAAACTCTTTGATATCTAATAATATGTGTCACAGCAAAAGATATCACATTTGAAATTTACATACTCTTGACCGTTTTATTGAAATACAAATTATTTTGCTGGTGCAAAATATATTCAATATCCAAGGATCCAAGGGATACGGCAAGTAAAACGGGAATTTGTTGTGAGCAGTCTAATAAATAGAGAGACGGCCAAAGGAAAATACCCAAATACATATGTATGTAGGGTCGATGGAGACATAGGTGTGGCGTAGATCTATTCTGTTAAAAACATTTTCGAAGAAGTAAAGTAAAGGGGGCAATAAACAGTAGGTGTGCATGATAGATATTAGCTGTATGTGCAAATAAAATAGTATTATAAATTAGGCAAAGTATTTTTTTTTATATAATTAAGTACATACATATTTGTTGAAGCAATTACGGAAAAGTTAGAATGTTTACAGTTTGTAGACACCTTTCACTATTTAATACTGTGTTATACCTAATTGAAATATATATAGATATACCCACTAATTTCGACATATTTGAAAAATCACATATGTATATTACGTTACAGAATACGCCTTTTTTAGCATAAAAGCCGCAATTGAACAAGTTATACGCAATTGATAAAACGCTACAAGTAGATAAAGCGATGTAACGTAGCGACACTAAACCTAGCATGGTGCTGGGGTCGCGTGACGTCCCACTTTGATGTTCGCCTGTGTCCTATAGATACGAATATGTACAACTTACGTCTTAATAATAAAGGCGATTCTACCCCGTCTCTTTCAATATGGAGCTATAAATAATACATTTCTGTCTATATTTTCGGGTAATTCGGTTCATGAAGGTCGTAGAACCCTTTGTCGTTCAACTCCGGCGGCACCACCACTGCACCTATTTCTTCCTTATAACAGCAGTGCGAAGCGTCACCTTTGAACCAATCGTCGCTTAGACCAGCTTTGTGCCCACATCGCAGTAGTAATTAAGAAGTAAGTTATAAGTTCTATACATTACAAAAAGAATACGTATATTATCATTTTAAGTCAGTGCTAAGACTTTCAGACCACGGTGTGGGTAAGTCGGCGCACGTAAAAATTGCAAAGTAACGTTAAGTAAATTATATAGCCAGCGAGAATGCCATAAATCGTCGGTTCCTGCAGTGAATCCAGCTTCTGGATGTTATTTCAACATATTTTACGTCCATAACATAATTAACATGACTTGGCACCCTCATTACCCTGTTCGCGTTCTCAGTGTGAATAATTCAACAAAGTAGCAGTGATTGTTTAAACGAAACATGATAAATGGCTGTTTGATTTCTTTCCGACCTAGATATTCTACTAACATACTAACTGAAATCAATAGTTTGAAAAAAATACCTGAATTTGGTTAAGAAGGTAGGTACTGATTTAAATTAATTTAAAAGTAACATTGTACATTTATATCTTTCTCGTCATTACTGTCCCACTTCAATGTCAATGATAATAAAATAACGAAACACCTTGCGAAGTGGCGGTAGATTTATATAATTTACGATCAAAAAGAATTCTGTAAGAATCTACTTCGAATAAAATATTTTTGATTTGATTTAATTCATTAGTAATTCACATAATCATAGGAAATGTACATGCGTAGGCATATTTAACAATATTTATTCGCGCTACTGACGTACTTTCCTACACAGTAATATTACTTTACCTACATTGCTATTAAGTAAATTAAATTATAATGATGTAAACACTTTTATTGATTATCGATAGAAACTGTCTATCGTAACGTAGACACTTAAAGTAATCAAAACAGAACAATAAAGTTTTGTCAGGACGGTTATGACTGGTTAAATTACCGACTAGGGATAGGTACTAGAAGTTTGGTAATGTTGGCACCTTTCCAAAATTTTGTTCTTTTGTCCCAAACGAGCAACTTTAGTCTCGAGTATTCCGACAAAGGCAACCGAATGCGAAATCATAATTTCATTACCTAGCCATAAAAATATGTGTAATATACTTTGAGATCGTAGGGATAGCAGAAACACTTGATTAGTTTAACATTACTTCAAGATAATTAAAGTTAAAAGATTTAGGTACATGTAACTTTGTCAATATACAAATGATGGGTTCATTGTGGCTGTGATAAGTAGGTATGTTATCTATAAATATTATTTCAATAGACTCTTACACTTATTGCTGTTTTAGCCACAGTTATATTAATAAATAATAACTAAAATTATATTTTATTACGTACGAAAAAATACGTAGATACTGGGACTTGATTTGGAATTTTGTAAATGTTCATTTGTTATAAATTTACCTGTAACTTCTGAACAATTTCACTCTTTCTACGTATAACGTCCGTCCGGCTAAAAAGCCATGTCTTTTGTACAGCTTTGTAGGGCAAGGACGTTGGTGTAATTTACTAACCCTCAAGACAATAAAAATAAATTTTAGACCTCGGAGTGACGAGTCTTTTCAAGTAAAAGTGAACGTTATTGCTTGTAGTTCGGTTGCGTTGATTAACCGAAACCAGAGGTTCCCAACATTTTCTTGACCAGGGACCACAATAGAATGTTTGTTATGGTGTAGATAAAATTAAAAAAAATCTATACTGAATGTAAATTTAAATTAAACTTGTTCTTAGTGTAAAGACAAGTAAATTGAATAATTATAGAACTAATCAACGTATTCTTATACTACTAGTTTACTAGTATATCAAGGGGACTGTTTGAACAATCAAACCTACATCCACGAGTGGTCCGTGATATCGATCCCAGTCGATAATTTGGTACCCGCGCACAAGTGGGTTTACCAGTGAGCTAAACCAATTCAACAATAAAAAATAGTAACAATGTACGAATTAACTTTTGGAGTAAATATTATATAATATTTGTGTCCAGTTTGTTTTCAAGTGTACAACTAATTCTACATTTGTTCAATTAAATTTTGTTGTGTAAATGTACAATACAAATGTACCCAAAAATATAGAATACAAAATGTTATAGTCCGAATTCGCGAGCTTTAATAAGATTGAAATGTTACAGCGACCTCTATGTAACAGCGTACGAAGTAAGTTTCAGTAAAGAAGTTGAATGTGCCCGTAGCCAGTGAAAGGTTGAACTAGTACGTCTTTTTTGCGACAGATGGCGCTATTTTCAACTCGAACTGTATTGCGTAGAAATCTTGTTTGGCTGCCGTAAAATAAAATTATATTAGATTATATTTAACAAAATAAACGCAACTTGGTCTTTCAATATGATATGTATGTTTTAAAATATTTGGTACGATGGTTTTATAACTTTTGCATTTATATCTTTGTCTTTGATTCAGAACGCAACATTTACTTCATCTTTGCTATTTGATTTGACATTACTTTGACATTGACTTCAGTTCAATGTGACAAGTAAATACTAAGAAGCAATACGTGTGTTATTTTTATTTATTCCTCTCCAGAAATTTAATTACTACAGTAAACTTACTTTATTTTTTTTAATCCTTATCAAACTGTAGTGTACTATACCGTATTAATACGCCTTAAGAATAACAAGAAGTGCAAAGCGTACTTACCGCTGAGTCCATCCTTCTAGTGAAGAACTTCGATGTTCAGGTTTGCACTTTATATGTTGTACACTGTGTAGTTTGTTTTTTAACTTCACACTTAATCTTTTTGGGCTTCCAGTTATTTTAACACTAGACATTATTTATATTAATGCAACATATTATTTGATTTAAATGGTATTCGACTGCAAGTTTTTAACAGACCTCACTTGTTATTTTCAGTTAACTATGGATAATACGGGCTACGGAACATCAGATTCTGAAGGTGAATTTTATTTCGAGACGGATCACTTAGCTATACGGGGCAACAAAGAATACTCTGAACTCTTAAAATATATCGTGAAATTAGAAGCACAGAAAGTGAAGGCATTACAAGATATTGAAAGTTTGGTAGAAAAACAAAACAAGGCTTTAGCTGAACCGCTCGTCTTTGTAAATGACATCAAGGAATTTAAAGTCGAGTTTCCATCAAGGCAAGCTATTGCAAACATTCCACAGTTAGACTGGGAAAAATATGGAATAGATACATTGAGTGAAGATCATAGTCTCAAAGGTATTAATATGAGTAAAGATGATGATGAGACAAAAGTAAGAGGCCGAATATTCACTGACAGTAAGCCCGAGACATTCAATCAGCTGTGGTCTTGTGAAGAACAAAGGAGATTAGAGGAGTTACTTGAAATATATCCTGAAGTGGAACCAGGGAGATGTAAAAAGATTGCCGATGCTTTAGGAACAAGGACACCCATTCAGGTTATGAGTCGGCTGCAGAAATACTTTGCTAAGCTAGCTAAAGCCGGACTACCCATCCCGGGGCGGGCACCCAAACGAATTAACAAGGAAAAAACAAAGAACTTCTTATATAAAAAATCAACATTCTTCCCACATCTACACGTACCAGTCAAAATGGATGAACGCTATGATAGCAGTGAAGTGTATGATTCGATATCATTATTTGAAAACAAGAATGGTAATAAATACATGTTGGACTTATTAAAAGCGGCTAGAGGACAAAGGCTACTGGATGAGACCTCTCCCGTTTTTCAAACTAACATCCTCTGTGTTGGTTGTCAAAAGACCGGCTTCCTCGGAGCAAGATGGACTGATAATGCTGGCACTGACTATTGCACAGATTGTGTGGTTAAACTTTTACCAGCAGAAAAGCTGGTGCCTATTCGATAATGTTACTATTATGCTATGAAAACCTATTTGTGCCTGTGTAATATGAATATTTATTGCTATTCATAAATTGAGTATTGTAGTAACTTTTCATGGAACATTTTTATAATTGTAGATTATAGCATGCAAATTCCCATTGAATGCTATGCCATGCCACATTTGAAAAGCTTAAACAGGCGATTACCTTTGAAATTTCATTGGACCTATTTAAACTATTTAAACAATCTGGATATATAGCACCGTCTATTGTGTATTATTGTTAGTTGCTTATATTTTAAGTACAATTAAGGCATTTTTTATGATAAATGGGTAATTAATATCTGTTAATTCTTGATTTTAAATTGTGGTATGACCTGAATAAATTGGTGGTTTATAAGTGTATGTAAGCTATAACATTAAAAAACTTTTTTTTTTTTGTATTTTATATGTAAGTATTTATGTATCTTGACTATAGTGGTGGCAAAACTATTTGACATCAAGATTTTTTTGTCTGATAAAGAATTATTTTTGCTGTATAAAAAATATTGACATATATTATAAAACATATTTTGAAATATAAAGATCACATCAATCAAGATATCTACAGCAAAATGAATAGGTCAGATTCTTACAATTCAAACAAACCATTCAAAACATGTTAACTAAATACCTAATCTTTAACTTGTACCTTTTATATGCCTAGGAGTCTTATATTAATAATCTTAAAGGTCTCAGATAATAGAAGTACTTTCTCTAGTCTGAATGAATTACACTCAAATTTGGACTACTATGTTTGGCACTTTACAAGACATTTCGAATGGGACAATTTGTGTATATATTATGTTTTGTTAGGACCACACTAAGTTCAGCATTTAAAATATGCATAACGACTTAAATTGATACAAGATTAATTTAATGTGGATTTAAGTGGGCACTTCGTACATTTCAAGAAAATTACTAACTTGAACAATTACCGCCGGAATAAGCTTAATTAAACGGAAAACGTGATTCACTTCAGCGGTTGATTAAATTTTAGTAACACCTCACTGCATACTAATTGGATAAACACATACCGTATGTAAACATACGCACCCGTATTCGAAACTTTTATTGGTTGAAATGATCGCGATTACTGTTAATTCTGAATTATTTTAACACGTTTTAAATTCACTGTAGAACATTTACTGAAAAAATATAAGATCGTGACGTCGTTTCTCTCGGATTGCGATTACATTAATAGCGTTATTGTTGGAAATGCGGGCCAAGCTTTCAGACACCAGTCCCGCAGTAGTGGGGCCGTCGAGTGATGAAGAAGCACTGGCCTGGAACAATGAACACGTAGGGCTACCTCTGAATGACCATGTTGCCTTTACCCTTTGAACCTTGCCTTTCGTGAAGTAGTTATTTAATAGTTTACACTACTACATTTGTAGGGTGTAATTTGACTCCAGGGAACAATACGCTACAAGTTAGACATTATATCGTTGATTAAATAAATTTTAATTCCAGCGAATAGTCTTTACACTTAGGTAACAAAATATTAAACATTCGCGATCTAACAAAAACATGCGCGTATTCGGGTAAGAAATATTCTACGAATTTTACAGATAGGTATCAATGTACTTTGTACTTTTGTAGTTTGGATATTGCTGGGATTGCTTTAAACTTATAAAATCAATTGAAACATTTCTTTAATCTTATAATTGGTAAAGGATTGAGATATTTGCAAAGTTATTTATAGATAGAAAAATACCTGCTTTTCCGGGATCTAATCATGAAAATGGAACCGCACTTATTTAAAAGTCTATTATAATATGAACTTATTATTTTAGTTCGTTAGTAGTTACATATCACAAATGTATATGCGTTTATTTGTTGTTTAATATGTCATAAACATATATGTCAGAGTGCACAAGAGATGATGCACCTAAGATGACAGCCCTATGAACAAAGCTAGCATACCCTCTAGATAGATAGATCCGATAGATAAATAGGCTGAAACAACGGGCGAGACTGACTGGTAATCGACATCGCGGTAGATAACACTGATCTATTTGCATTGTGATTGTAATTCACTCGACCGTTCTGTTATGATTGAGAAAAACTCATAATACCGTTTATCCATAGGTGCCTCTATTTATTTATAATAAAGAAAATTGAAATATTTGTTT
>DWNY01000449.1:0-16367 GCA_018250635.1 Telegonus apastus | reverse complement strand
ATTCGTCACATATATATATATATTTTAGAGGTTTCAATAGAAATGGTGTCTGAAGTTAAAATCGTTATCTTTAATTTAAACATTTTATAACATAACGTCTTTTGAACATTTCAATTATGTGCCAAGTGTGTAAAAATGTTTGTATGTTTATATATGACTTTATAGCTACCTACTGAGTTAATTAATTTTTTGTCGTAGCTACTTGTCTTCACTTCTGTCTACTATTACTTCTCCTGTTCTATTTAAAACTTCAATATCCATATTAAATATGTACCCTGCATTAAAATCTGTTTATCCAGCTAGTTCAGTCCTGTTGAAATTGTAAAAATAACATCATATTTTATTTATCTCCTATTTTTGAGTACGTTCTGTCTTATCTTGTTAATTACTAGTGTATTAATAAAGATAGTTTAAGCTGATAACAGTATGCCTTATAATTAATATATAATCTTGGCAGGATGCTCCACAAGGGTAAGTCATTGCTGCTTTGCATGCAAAACTGTTACATTGTTTTGGCCTGAGGCCAGCGGCTTTTAAGGATACAGGACATATAAGTATGAATATGTGGAATTGTATTCCGGACTTGGCAGTCAATGTTGCCTGGCAAAAAATTGGTATCATTGTTGTATCATGACACCTTTTTGTAATATTATGTAGGTTTTATTGTGTTACTTCCATGGTGGATGTGGTTCGATTTGGTCGCAAACCTTTCAGAAGGAGTGGGATTGAATTTAATAATTTTTTATTAATAAAAACAAAACCGAAGTGCTTTCAGATAAATAACTAAAATAGGAAAAAAAAAATGTTGTAGTACTTCTCAGTTAAATATTTTTAACAGCCGGGTTTTTGAATTACACGTTATTTAATTTATCAATTTTTACAAATAGCAACATAAGAATGCCACAAACAAGTTATAATATGTATTTTTGTAATAGATTATTTACTACACTTATATGTTTTTATGTTATGGAAACGAGCATACAGCCCACCTGATGGTAAGTGGGCACTGCCGCCCATGGACATCTGTAATCAATCTCAGATAAGATTACAGTCCTACCTGAAGTAGGCCACACCCTTCAAACTAGAACACAGCAGCGCTAAACACTGCTATTATAAGGCAGAAATGGGCAGTGCTGCTGGAGTCGAAGCACGAAGGGTTCTACCACCTTTGAATACAGTTAAAATGTACAAATTACTCAAATTTAAAATCTATAAAAACCGCAATTAAATGCGTTTCGCGTTATAAAATTTGTCGAGCAATTTGGGTCAAATTTAAAATCCCATTAGAATCAATTCGTAAGTCCTTGAACGATGATGTCATGAGAGTTTGTACTGTCGCCACATCTGATCAATGCATGTGTTATCTGGGTGATGTCATACCGCCAATTTCAGAGGCATAAAGGTTGAGGTCGGGAAACGCAAGGCTACAATCAACACTAATAATTTTATACAGGCAGTTGTTAATATAGACGTAGGTACCAATTTTTTTTTACCCGACTGTGTCAGAAGGAGGGTAATGTTTTTCGTGCGTATGTGTGTATGTTTGTAGCACCGCATCTGTGGCTGACATCAGGTAGGACCGAAATCTTATCTGAGGTTGATTACAGATCTTCATGGGCGGCAGTAGCCACTTACCCTAAGTTGTGCTGCGTGCTCGGTTGAAGTAGCAACTAAATAACATAAGACAGTCATTAGTTAATTGTATGCATTCATAAGTATTAAGTTTATTGTTATGAATGTAGTAATATAGAACGTTTCGTGGTTCTCCTAATCTTTTTTTTGGTTTTAATCGGAGACCCGTACTCCATAAGTGGACATAGTCAATGGGTTTATGTTGTTGAAGTAACGATTATGGGATAAAAAATCGCTCACATTGGGTCAAGTTATGACATATTTTCTGTCGGAAATCTCGCAATTAAGTACTAATAAACTATGATGACATAAAGTACTGAAATATTATCCAATGGAAAAATATTTTCCCTTACATTTTAATTTGAATCCAGTCACAAAAAATGTGAAGATGCGCCTCGGCTTCGTGCTTTCAGATCGCAATTTTTGTTATGCTTTTTGACAAACGCAATAAAACCGGGAGGCACAAAGGATAAGTATAAGGTTACAATGCAGGCGTAAACATTATCTCGTATTCGACAAACGGAAGTGCGGGAAATGCAACGAATGCAAGATTCGAGGACCTTTGTCTGCTCGGATCTTTTGGAGGGCCTTTGAACAGACTCGTTGTTACGGATTCAAACAGGATATACGAGTATTATAAGTCTGGGCTTCCTTGTTTGGGTAAATGAATAATTTTTAATTTTGAGTAGGGTCGCTGTGAGTGAGCTGGAACGCGTTTGTTTTAAGCCCATTCCATGGATGTTTTTTTGTAATATGGCAGTAGCAAACTATAGCTAATTTTTACCCGACTGCGTCAGAAGAAGGGTAATGTTTTTCAAATGTATGTATGTCCATTTCTTTGGCACGCCCAACAAGGTACCAAACGGTTTGACGGATTTTATTATATGAGGTTTCCTAGCCTAGCTTACATTGTGAGGTCTGCTTTTGAGTAGCATACATTGACGATATATCAGCACTTTTACTAAACAATAAATGGCATTACATAAAATATTAATACAATTCTTCTCATCAAAACTGATAATCACGGAAATAAAACTTACTTAAATCAGTTTTACTGCTAATAAGACTGTAAATATAAAAAAAAAACCGTCAAAATCGGTACAGTCGCTTCGAAGAAATCAATTAGGTAGGTAAACACAACTAAACAAGGAATGTTCGTTTAAAGTATAAGATAATAATCATAAATTAGGTATTTCAGAGATGATATAAACGTTCTAGCCTCCGAAGATTAAAGCAGAAACCTGTTTTGATTTACGATCATTTTCTCACTCGTAAAGCAAGCTCACTAGAAATTAATAAGTGTTTCATAGATTTTAGTCTAAGCGAGGCTTTATGTTTTAGCGAGTTGAAGTTATTATAGCTTAATGGTATAGGCAGGAGGCGATTTCCACGAGACGCTACAATGTTCGTTCGGTTACAAATTAATGTTTTATTTTAAAGGCTATATTATTTTGTTCTCGTATATTGCTTACTACATCGTATGTCAACACTTGTAAATAGGAAATTTTTGAAAATTTGGTGAAATTATTATTCATTATATCGTTATATGAATAATGTAGTTCATCTTTGCCTACTGTTCCTTTATTTTATTTTTTTGCAATGTGATTGTTTTTATGTATCATTACAATAATAATCATGGTGATCTTCGAACTTAATGGTTATGTCGAATGTTCTGAATGTTTATATTTTTTGTTCTGGAGTGATTACGTGTTTTCTTTATTTTCTCGTGCTACTAACGACACAGAATACATGAGGAATATGCTGTCTTAAAATTGAAATATATCTTTCCGAACCACTTTACGTACTTTAAAATCACAATTTTTCACCCATATTTTCGAAACATATACGTACCACCAAATATATTAAATGTATGTGTGATAGGTATAAAATAATGATAAATGTTTAACATTGACATTATAATCGAAAAATATTTTTTTAAATTACTTACAACCCAGATTTAGTCTTTCCTTTCTTTTATGTTATGGAAGTAGCAAACGAGCATGCAGCTCACCTGATGGTAAGTGGCCGCTGCCGCCCATCGACATCTGTAATCAACCACAGATAAGATCACAGTCCTACCTGAGGTCGACCACAGATGCCTTGCTACTCCTGAGGACTAAGTTGAAATGCCTCGAATAAGGATGTCTCCCTTACCACACCCTTCAAACCGGAACACAGCAGTCCTGAACACTGCTGTTATAAGGTGGAAATAGGTGTGGCGGTGGTGCCACCGGAGTCGAATCACAAAGGGTTGTACCGAAAGTATTCGTAGAACGAGGTTTTTCAATATAAATCAAATAATGTCTTCATTTAATCCAATTCTGTGAATTTGGAGATGCGGTCCAGTTACTCGTTGAACTACTGGAAATGACCAGTTCACCTAAGTTGTCCCAGTTCAACTTTTAAAAAGCGTTTACAAGCAGCTGAACTAGTGAAAAAATTATTCCCTTATCATTCAACGGTTGAAATAATCAGTTGGGAAATACTCATCAATCTGCTCAGAGCCAGCAAGAGCATCCGTTGAATAATCAGGTCGTTGCGAAAGAAATTCAGTTCTCTCGGCGTGTTCGTTAGCGCTCATCGTACGTCAACTACCGTCCGATTCTTGGACATTAGTAACTACCAACATTAGCGGTATTTATAGTTGATCAGAATTAGAGGGGAATGCGCTGATGGGTGGCCTCTGTTTGTTTTATTAATGGCTGTGTTTATGCGCTCGTAAAATTCTGCTAAACACCGGCCCGCGAGCCGTATTTCTGCCAGAAGAGCGGTCGGAAGAATGTGGAATGTTTACGCTGGTGTAAGGGGCATTCTCTTATAGTCTATACAAATAAATAAAATTACAAGTGTCTGTTTGTAATTTCAAAATAACAACTTTTTACTGAATGCATGTGTATACGATATCTATAACCAAAGTACAATTATATTTTTTGTCTGTCTGTTTGTCGGTTTGGTTGAAGTAATATTCTAAACGGCTGCACCGATTATGACGGGTCTTTCACTACAAGATAGTTAATGGTCTAAGGCGAAACTTAGGCTCCTTTAATTTTTGAAACAATATACAAATATCTTTATTTTTACTAGGCCCTCCAACTTAGTCGTCAAAAAATGTTAACTCCCTAAATACTCCCTAAATATTTTTCTCCCTTAAATTTGGAGAAAACCCCTTAGCATACACTGTAGTCTGAAATCCAGTTTCGGGTTGAGTATAAAACGTTTATACGCGGTATATAACATTAGGTGCAATGCATGCTTTTTCGTTACTTTTACATTGAAATATTGAACATTGACCCCACGCTGGTAACATCCGTTTCAATACAACAAAACTATGTTTAGTTTTCTTATCGTCAAATAATGGTGAAAGGAGCTATGGTTCGTAGATATTGTTATCAGCATCTGCTGCAATTACAACTATGTGGTGCGCGAGCATTCCGGTTTGGATTTCTACTTTTAACAGATAATACATGCAATAAGTTGATGATAATATTAAAGAATTAAAAAACATTTAAAAGAAAAAAAGAAGGTCGAGAGAATTCTAAAAGAAATACCAAATTTAAATATAAACTATAAGATTAATTTTATCTTTACATCTTTACAAATAAATTAAATTGAAATGTCTGTTTACGGAAACGCTAATTTTAGCGACATGACGTCACGCTTGAGTACACTCATACCGTATCGCTTGAACTCTTCTATGCAAATGCTAAGACGTGACGTCACCAGCGGACGCCATGACAATTGCAAGCGTTATCGCGCTTAATTGAAAATAGGTAGAAAAAGTGCTATCTGCGTCGAAACTTAATTTATTGATGAGATACCTAATGTTTTTTTTTTCGGAAATAGTAGACGTGTACCTACTGTGTATTATAGAAGGGTTTTTGAAAATCTATCATTATGCCTATTGTCGGTCTTGGATAGTGACCCTCCATCTTCCCGTGGATGTCGTTGGAGACGACTAACGGACGGTATCCGGACGTACGGACCGTATGTATGTCCATTTTTTGGCACATCTCAGTCCAAATAGCTTGAACAGATTTCCACATATGAGGTGTCGTTAAAATCGTCTCAGTTGTCATAGTAATACCTACCTAAAATTGAATAAATTGGAATAATTTAATTTTGTACAAACAAACCAAATATACACTAACTCAGGACTCTTGGGCACATCATTTCATTCCATTTATACTTATCGTATGTACACGTAGCATGAATGCAATATGAGCAAGCACTGCATTAGTTGTAGCTAATCTTGTGTTTATCATCATATAACATTGATAAGATATACAAGAGTTTACACATGACAATATTAGAGGTAGGTACTTAAATACGAGTAATAACCTTTTATAATTTAAAAGCAATACATTTGTTACGAATGCCATTCTGAATGCCATAGACAGACAGCGGTGAACCGGTAAATGTCCCACTGCTGGGCACGGGTCTCCTCCCAGAGTATGAAGGGTTCAATGCATAGTTCATCAAGGTCAAGTGCTAATTGGTAGACTTCTCGCAAATTTGAGGACATTTGTAAAAAACACCCAATCGTCCATGTTTCCTAATGATGTATTCATTAATTTCACCGTCAAAGCATGTTTTAAGTAAATATTTTCTATATATACATTGAAAATTCGATAGTACGTGCCTGGAATTCAAACCTCGGACATCCGATTGAGGGGCCATTAAGTGGACGCACGAATATCAGAACGTGAATAACCTATACGTAAACAAATTCGAGTTAACTATGAAATTATTACATAAAGACAGGTAAATTATCTTATGCGTTAGAGTCATACAAACGTGCATGAGATTATTTTAAATTATGAATTAACGTTATAATTATTCGTGTATTCTTCATTACAATCAAGGAATCCTTAAAAAACAACACAATAAAGTTTTTTTTTTGTAATGATAGTATCTTATAAATACGAATAATATCGAATCAACCTATATTAAATTGCAAAGCGGCATTTGATATGTTATAACAGTAACACATTTACGCACGTGAGCGCACCTCGCAACGTGTGTGATTTGCTCGCCAAGCCACCGCTCCGTATCTGGCAGTGTTTATCAATAAACGTCTTATCTAGAGAATGTTAGGTTAAGCACAGAAACAGATTATATACGCGCTGATAACAATCGCAAGGTACGTCACGTGTTGATGAAATTGCAATTGCCATGTTTAGTTCCGATTTTGATATCGTTGAAATCGATACACCGACATAAGGTTATAAGACGGTGCTTGTAGAGATGGCGGTAGCACCACCGCCACGCCTGTTTGTGCCTAATTACAGCGTTGTGATGCTGTGTTCTGGTTTGAAGGGTGTGGTAAGGGAGACACTTATTCGACGCGTTTCAACTTAGTCCTCAGGGGTAGTAACGCAACTGGCCGACCTCAAGTAGAATTGTGATCTTGTCCGGTGTCGATTACAGATTTCCATGGGAGGTAGTGGCCACTTATCATCAGGTGGATTGCGTGTTCGTTTGTTACTTACATAACAGCATTGTATCGTTGCTGTGTTCTGGTTTGAAGAATGTGGTGCTTATCCCAGGCGTTCCAATTTCTAATTAGTCCACAGGGGTAGCAATAGCAACTCAGGTTCCCCAGACTCTGATGTTATCTAGGGTTGATTACAGATGTCCGTGGGCGGCAGTGGCTTACCATCAAGTGCACTGACACATAACACAATTAATAGCTCACCACTGTAAGTGAATGTACAGAGATTAAGATGTAAATATATGACTATATTGAATTTAGATGAAATCTTCATTAGCGTCTCTTCGCGACATTCAGTTCAAGTTAAACTGACTCCGTGTACATTAGTATTTCTTGTAAACTACGTTACGTGCGTGTTTATCAATAGAGTTATCAACATGCTCGGGTCGCCTTCAATGGTCGTTGTCTTTTGTCATTATCGTGACTCATTTGACATTGTTTAAGGATTTCGTCTTTATATATTATCTTTTTGGTTACGTAATGAGATTTGTGTGTGTTGGTTCACGGCGTTTATTAATATGTGCGTGTTTAACGAAGCTTAGAGATTTGTCTGTGTTCTTATATAAAATTTTGATCGTTGAACAGATATTTGATGTAATCCTGTTGATGGAGACAGGAAAAAAGTCGAAGTCACTGGCTTCGAATGATCATTGGAAGATTTATTTTTAAATCTTGTTGTACGTCGATCCGCGTGGCGGGACGGTCACCATGCCGGTCTGACACGCAGTGTTGATCGTTCCGGGTTCGATTCCCGGCCAGACATATCTGAATGATGAATTTAGATTTTTGTTCTGGGTTTGGGCGGTTGTGTGTCCGTGACACCCACGTTACAGAATAAAATTCTACTGTGGGGCTATGAATGTAGAAAGCTATTTTATTATTGATTATTATTTTATTGGATTGATCGATTAAAAATGGAGAGACACTGGCGTTGACTGAATATAGAGATATTTAATGAAGGGTTTGTTAAATAAAGGTATTTACCTAATGAAGAAGAATGATAACTCTAAGGTGTGTTCGTATACAGTTGTCGTCTACATGCTTCGTCCAAAAAATTAAACAAAGTGTTGTGATCTAATAAAACATAGCGCTACAGGTACCAACGTTGAACGTATTACTTTTGTTATAAAAAGTACAACTTATGCCAACACCGTAGCGAAGTCTGAATCATAAATAGAAGGTCATAGCGTGCCCGCGCGGTGTTCCTAATCTTATAAGTACTAAAAACTTCGAGCAATTCATGTTAATTAACTTCACTACAAAGACTTCATGGTGAATTGCTCGAGAATTAAGTAAAAACGTATCTATCTACCTTTCAATATTTCCTGAAATAATTTCCCGCCAGGAAGGGACCGTCAAACATTTATTACACGGGGATTATCCTGGATTCAAAAGAATTCAAATATAAAAAGACCTTTTGTGACTGATCACTGAATACCAAATTGGAAATGTAATATTGCAAGAGCGTGGTTGCAAGCTTAGAAGCTTGCAATCACGCTCAAATCAGCAATTTCGAACGTTTCTGTTTAATTATGCTAGAATTCACGGTTTGACTTCAGTCATATTATTCTTACCGTATATGGTAGCTAGTGTTTTCTAAATTAATAGGTGTGAATACAGATGAGAATATCCTTAAGGGTAGCTAGAGGTCTGTGATGTATCAGTAGATAACAGATGTTCATTGGCGACAGCTCGACTGAGACTGTCTAAGCGAATGATTTGGGAAAAAAAATGAATCTTCCATGTATTCAGTATTAGTAGTATGATAATGAGGCATAACCGTATCGATAGAAGCGCAGATATGTATCTGAATGATGAGTTCCAATTTCTGTTCTGGATCTGGGTGTTTGTGTATTCGTCTTTGTGTGTTTCCATGGCACCCACGAAATAGGAGACTGAATCCTACTGTGGGGCTATGAGTGTAGAAAGCGTTATTTATAAAAAACCCTGCTTAAAACACATTTGATACCCATATTCATTGAATAACAATACTGTTATGTTACAAAAGTATTTCGTCCCACTCCCCCATTTTTCTCCGTTCGCAGGCAACATATATAAAAATTGTATAGCCTATGTTACTATAACCACTGAGACGATTCTATCGATACCTCATATGTACAAAACCATCAAGCCGTTTGGGCTGTGGGGCGTTTTTTTTAAGTTATGAAAGTAGCAAACGACCACGCAGCCCACCTTATGGCAAGTGACTTCTGCCACCTATAGACATCTGTAACCCCAGATAAGATCACAGTCCTACCTGAGATCGGACACAGATGCGTTGCTGTCCCTGAGGACTAAGTGGGAACGCCTCAAATAAGTATGTCTTACCACATAAAGAACCACATACCACATACATACACTCGAAAAACATTACTCTCCTTCTGACGTACTTGGGTAAGAACCCCGTAAGTAATGTGGATACTAGCGAGACATAACCGTATCGATAGAAGCTGCGATTTAAACGATAATTTAACAACAGATCGTTGTCCCACTTGGCATCGGATCGCACGAATGCCGCATCTCGTTGATGATTGATGGGGATCGCGGGAACAGATTTGCATGCTTACGGTTGTGTAATGTGTGTAAGAGATTTTATCGTATCGTACACTTTCTCATTGCAATAGCTCTTAAAATTTCAAGGTTAAAAAAGTATTTACATGTAATGTAAATTTTTTATCTTTCAATTTAGGTCTTTCCAAAATCTAATTCAGCCGTTTCCAAGCCGGTCCATGATTAGACACTACAAATATATACAAAGATTTAAAAAATAAACTTTAAGATTATTTGGGGTCTTGTGTGTTTTTGAATAAGTATGTGTTTATTTAATACATTAATTACACAAGGAATCATAATCTGGGGTTATGAGTGCATAAAATCTTCATTCATTTGATGCCTAATGTAATAATATTTCATTGCAGATTTTGGGTTTCACCAAGGTGCAATCGTAGGACCGCAGACTTACTTACACAGCAATGAGCGTTGTACAGTAAATATTCGAAACGTGTCGTTTCTCCCACCACGATTAGCTGGTCGATCTTCATTCTCTGGCCAATTAGTGCCAATTACAACGACGCCTAATGGTATAATAGTTTGCACTGAAACAAGTCTTGGTTCGATTCAATAGTACCAAATTGCCAGTTTGTTCCTACAACGATGCTCGTTCGTTCCTTTAATTACACGGAGATTGTAAAACAGTATTGCCGTATACGGAGGAGCTGGAGTTTTAGCACAGATAACTTAGGAAAAGTAAATATATATAGTCTATAATGTCTATATAATATAGAGGCTGGCTTTACAGTTCACTTAATGGTAACTACTTAAAATAGTATGAAAGCTATGTTCTAAAACGTTTTCAATCGAATACAATTTTCATCTCACAATCCAAAAAACGGGTGCAAATTGAACGGGCGTTAAAAAAAACGAATATATTTTAAGTAATACCAGCATGACTTGAGTGGCAAAAAACAATTAAAATAAGACAATGATAAATGAGAATTGAAAACAAAACAATGATAAAAGAGAAAACAAAGAAATTTATTTCTGAAGAACAAAATAATTATTGCATTCGATTATTCAGTTCTGATGTTGGTTGGATGTAGGTCTGTCGTAATTAACGCCACTTCTGACACACATAAATGGATCCAAGGCTTAATGATAACGACGAAAATAGGGTAAAATGACGTATACGACTTACGAATGATTCAGATTTAATTATTTATGAAAACACACAGTTTTTGCTTCATATTTATGGGTGTTGAAAAATAATTTCACCGAGTGCATTTGGACGTTCGCCAACAAAGCAATAAGTGCATCCTGTTGCAAAAACACGATTCAGAGAAAATGTAAGAGCGCATAAAAATGTATGAGATGGTGTCATTCGCGTAATCCCAGATGCAATTAGGTTTCTTTCTTAGAAACTCATTCGATATTAATTTATTTCATTCACAAGATGCCTTTATTTTAACAATGAATTTCAGATTTCTTTGTCTTGAAGCGTTGCAACCCTTTCCGGAATTCGTTTATTCGGTAATGGATTTTAGTATAGTTTGTGATAATTTAAGACTATTTGTACTTATACTTGTACTTCTAGCCATTAAAAAATCTTCTTTTGGGATTTGAATATTTACTAGAAAATGTAAAGCTTACTTTGAAATTTTTCTTCATAATTACCTGAGTGCGTCAGAAGGAGGGTATGTCCAATTTATTTTTCGAGCGTATGTCCAATTCTTCGGCACATCCCACAGTCCAAACGGCTTGACGATTCTTAACATAAGGTGTCGTTAGCGATTCTCAGATGTCATAGTAACATAGGCTATACAATTTTGAAATATATTACCTGCGAACGCAGAAAAACGGGGTGGATGGGTCGAAATATTTTTGTTTAATATATACGGTTATCATACGAGTATGGGTGTCAAAGTCAATTTATTTTAAGCTGTCGGGTTTTTTGCTTTTTAGATAATTGTCTAGTTCTATTAACATGTTACTATTCACCAATGTTTGATCTCGAGGCCATTGGTACCTGTGATAACCTTCGTAATACACATAATATATGTTTGTCAAGGGTATTATGTTACACAATAATAAATAATTAAAGAATGCCTTTTACTTATGTTGTCTGACTGTATGATCTGATGTAGTGCTAGCTCCACAAGTACATAGTGTAAGCTGACTTTGTGATGAAATTATTATTATTATTTAAGAGATGTGTGTTATGATGTTTCTTTCACCCCTTTTGCTCCATAACGAAGCACCTTTGCGAAGTGGTGGTAGATTTTATTGAAGTTCAAAAAGAGTTCTGTAAACGATCTACTTTTTTGATTTGATTTGATTTGCTTTGATATTTCGTATGTTCATCATTACAAGTCGTAAAATATTTCAGAACAATATTTAAACAATGAAACAATCGGCGAGGTTTAAACATTTTCCTCGACAATGTATGCTTCAATTATTTATTTATAGATACATACACACATACATATACTGGAATGATCTATCGAATCAAAATTCAACGTTAGAATTTTATTTCGTTGACATAAAATAAATTGGAAACAGAATAGAAAAATTATGAACGTAGCTAACATGAGTCAACAAAAGTATCACAAAGTTTTCATTAACATTCACAACCTCCCAACCCGTACAAATGACTCCGATTTGATAATACCCCGGGGACCGTTATAACGAAGCCGGGGGATCCATTCCATTCATGCATCCAGCGACACATGACACTTGTGTGCGAAAATAGAATCGCATCTCAGCCTCTTGACACGATTGTGTTTCATTCTCGTTTGCGGACGGCTAACGAGTGCTGATTGTGTAAGATGTAATGTAGGATTTACTTATGTGGTTGATAATATCATAATCTGCGCTCTGCTTATCGATACTATGCTCGTGGAAAATGTTGAATCTCAAAAGTGGTCCAATGTTTTAACCATTGTAGAAATAGAAGATAAAGGTTGTCTAGCAACCGTACAGTTAGTTGCAGCAAATGGTTTTAATATACCGATTCTCTATGATTTTACGGAAACATATTAAGTTAAGAAGTTCTCAATAATTTGATGTTAAGTTAATAAATGAGCACTGTCCATTTAGTCCAATGAAAACTGAACTGTTTCAAAGAGACTAATTTATATCCATTGAAGAACAATTAAAGAGTAACTCAAGCAGTATAAGACGTCTGGAAAGGCGTTCTTTAAAACAATCGGTTCGCCAACGTACAAACAAACTCGCAACGTCGCTTAATAGTCCCAACGGTCGTATAAATCGCTCGTAAACCTGTTTTGGAATGTTTGGACAAACGAAAAAGGAAGATTGCACTTTTTGCGAGCTTTAAAATGGCCACTTGTGGTTTTCTCTTCCTTGGGCTCTTAAGTTTCTTCGCTGGAAATGTTAAAAAAAGTGTATGCGATGAATTTGTTATGATTTCTATTTTGAGGATTGGCTAAATAGATACTAATATCATACCATTTATCATCGTGACAACTGTATGCTCATTGGATATTTAGACTTTTGGTCCTATGTCATTAAACATTACGACGCCGTTTCACTACTCATTATTTTTAAATCACGCTGGCATATGTTAACTACCGCACTATAAATTAAC
Source organism: Telegonus apastus (assembly GCA_018250635.1). Lineage (NCBI taxonomy): Eukaryota > Metazoa > Arthropoda > Insecta > Lepidoptera > Hesperiidae > Telegonus > Telegonus apastus. The sequence continues at coordinate 3,141 of DWNY01000449.1, read as the reverse complement.
TTTTACTTACTTAGATTACCGTCTAACTTCTAACTTAGTACACTTACCGATGTAGGACAATTGTTTTCAACGTCGAGCTGCTCCAGTCAAGTATTTTTATTAGCGAAAGCTTGACAATCTTGTCAAGCTCGACTGCTTTCAAAAGGTGTTAGTTATAGCAAATTACAACATATCCCTTCACGATACTAAAGGTTAATAGCCAACCTGATTTATTTATATTGCACAAGGTGCTACTCCATGGTTTTTTAGTTCATTACGTTCAATTGAATAGATTCTTGATCAAAAACGATTTCTTTTGTTATGAAATGCTTCGAAAGAGATAAAAGTAATGTCTGCTTTACATTTGTTGTACATTGTAAACACAATCGTACTAGAACAATTAATTTAAGATTTACTTTCATTTTATTCTTCTAAGAAATTCTGAAGAATAACGGGACTCCCCAAGGCGCACAATTGGCCCCCTAATATTCCTAAATGTAAATTTAGTAAAAGTAAATTAAGTATGTAAATTTATATTATGTGGCAGTGTATAGGCTTCAAAAGGACAAGCCAAACGTTAATCGACCTTCCAGACGTTGGAGATATAGTTGGTATAAATCCATTCTGTACACAGTTTTTGTACGCGTCCCCGCTATTCCTGCTTTCTTCACCGTTACACTGCCTTAGCCACATTCAATTAAGTAGTCGGACCATATATCGCCCGCCCACCAGTTTGAGGAGGAAACGTCTCTCATCAGTGACAAACCGGGGATAATCGATTGAATCAATGGACAGTGGAATTTATGAGGGCTCCATTTGTGTGAGTGCACTCGATTAGGCACTGAGTGGTATTTATGCGCGTAATTTCTGTTGCTAAGGTCGTTGGTTATGATTTCCCTGCGTTCTCGTTGATTAGATCAGGAGATATTAATGATCTGATGATGTATTGCGCTTTAGGTTAAACGAGCTTCGATTTTCGTTATTCTCAAGTAAAATTTTTATTAAGTTGTATTACATAATTATAACCTTTATTTTGCGGTTTTATGTTATTGTATGGAGCTGTCATATAAATGAGAAATGAACGCGTTCTATATTCATTTCTATGCCTGAATCTCTTTTGGAAAAAAATTAAATCAGGAATGATCTGTAGTTCTAATGGTAACGAGTTATTATCGTCCATAGACATTACATAGGCAGTCAACTTCATAATAGATTTCAGTTCTATTTGAGGTTGTCCAAAATGCTTTACTACTTCTGAGTATCTAACTATAACGCAGTATACGGTTTAATAGGCAGGTATGAATCGTTATACCTAACAGGGGCTATCTTCAGACTTATGGACTAAATCTGTTATTATCAGAACTGACGCGATTACGTCAAATATTAGTGAGGTCTTCGTCCTGTGAAGCAATAAAGGTTTGCGGAAGCATGCGCCGACGAGCCAACGCAGTTGAGGCGTCCCACGCTACTCATTACTGTGTTCGCGTGGGCCAGCGGGCTAGACAACATGCGGTGTACTACCATTATGCCGTGATAGTACGATTATAATGAACGACGACCACAATTAATATTTATGTATGTGACAGACAGAGAGGTTTTGTACTTTGGAGATTAAAATGTAAGGTTGCTTTGAAAGTAAATTACGGTCGAGAGGATTCAAGAAAAAAACTATTCTGACATCTACGAATAACTGATAACTAGCCCAGTCACTTCGTTATAACACTAATAGTATATAACAGCAGATTAACTAATCTCCTCTGTATTTTAGGCATTTTCCTGTGCCCGATCTTCATAGTAAAATATTCAAACATACGTAGTGAAATCTGGATGAATACATTTTTCATGAATGCCCGTTGAAAAAATTTTCCGACTCTTCGCATTACTTCACTACATTTCACCGCACGCGGCTATTCTAAAGTAAAGTTATTGTGACGATGGTCTTGAATCCGCCATTGAGAGTATACTCTTCACATGCAAAATAAAACTAGTTGCTTGGGCTTAAAAGTTGAAAAAACTGCATGAAAAGGCAAATTTTTAACAAGCTCAGCTGTGTAGAAAGGCCGAGACACAAGTTCGCCTACGCGTAAAATTGTCTGGAAGGCAATACACACGCCTCATTGGCTCACATTTATTAAATTTGAGCCTCTATTTGTATGGGAAGATTCTAGTATTTTTTTATATATGGTTTGCGTTGAATTGTATAAAAATGAAATGCTAGATGCGCTTAAGCACTAAGAATACATTCAAGTTCCTCATGTTGTATTGCTCTTTTACAAAACCCATAAAACATTGGTAAAATTAAAACTGAAAAATGTGACCTTTGTAACGTAACGTGTCACGGAAAATTTGATCAACAATTGAGTATAACACGATTAGATACACTTCGTTTTCGCTTCCTCTCTATAATTTTCATAAATTTCGGAGAAAAATGACGAAAAATTAATTGTAAAACCAAAAATGCTTTTAACAAGAACTTTGACTCTACTCATGATCGTTCACTTAGAAATGTACAAATGCCACGCAATTATTGTGTTACACTTTCGCCAAAAAAAGGTATTATCAACTCTATATTATATCCACGAACATTGACGAAACGTTATCGGAAAGCCGAAGATGCAACAGTTCGGTGCCATTGATGAACAGTCACTTAATATGAAACGCGCATCGCCCTTCAGACGTGAGCCGTGTTGTGACTGCGATTTGATGCATTGCATTCCTCTGACGGCGGTGTATTAACACGATTATCAAATAATGTAACTAATGCTCGTACGTCGAGGAATTATACTATAATACATATGGATGGCATGTGTTATTTATGACGAAGAGTACCTGATATGTAATGTGATACAGTATAACACAGGATGTGATTAATAATTATAATTCTTAATAACATCCTTCGACTAAACTGAAGTTATATATCAAAAGTAATTGTTAACAAAGTAATAAGTTATGAGGTTTTATTTGTCGTATGTGATTTTCGTCTATGTAATTGTCTGGTATCATAATTTAAAATCTATATATTAACACGCGAAGCGAAAATTTGCGGAACCATTTTATGAATACTGCGCGGATAGAGGAGTATGAGATTAGGCATACGTAAAAGCTAATGCAGAGAAAATTATTGATGAATAATATTTATGTACAATTGCGTTAGAAAATATA
>DWNY01000448.1:0-16375 GCA_018250635.1 Telegonus apastus | reverse complement strand
GTTTCTAGGTATTGACCATGAGATTATTTATTATTATTGACTTTTGAAAATTTATACGTAGGTAGTTATAAGTGTAAACCTTATTTACCTATTTTTAAAAATAGTAACATTGCGTTGTAATGTTAAATTCCTATATTTGTATAATTTAGGAGTACCTAATAATCGAGCATGAAGTTCACTGAAGGTAAGTGTATTGATTGGTGCCCATGACATCTATTACAAAATCCTTAAAGAACGAGAGTTCTAACTAATTTTAAAGATGTTACATGAGTGTTATCAACTGCGTTATTAGACATTATATTACTTTAACTAGTAGGTACCTCATAAAGGATTTATTAGAGTAAAGTAATGTCGGTACAATTTATCTTTTACGATCAAATTTTAGAAATGTGATTCGTCCTTGGTAGCATTATTTCTGTCTAACATTTCTGTAGATGTTAGCATTATATTAGTACAACTGTTTCCTAGATTTAAATTATAGTAGCATAGACATCAAGACGTTGAAACTTAGACACCGAAGATAGTAGGTATCTGTTTGTAGGTCGCAGGGACAATATAACTTCAGATGGATAAATTGGTTAACAAAAAATCATTAGATAAAGTATATTAAATCCTCAATCAATTAAATATCGTTATTGAGAACGATTGCCGGCTTCCGCAATCGAATGAAATCATGTTTTTTCTTCGCAAATACAAAAAGTAGTGATCTCATAAAAACAAACAATCTCAAGCGCATAAATTAAAATTTCCGCCTACCGTTGGCAGTGTCAAATGAAGCATAAATATTACTGGGGGACCGAATAAAGCCCTGTACCTACTATCCATTTATGAAGCGCATCAAATCCGAAATCGTAGATGTATCCTAAATCCGACAACAATATGCATAAGTTATTTATCGCAAAATATACACATAGCTTAATACAGACAAGCAATATGTAAAGTCCTGGCAGGGTGTCCCAAAGCTAGGACAAGGCAAAGTATGGCCAAGCAACTATTTGTCAAACAAAGCTGACGGACGAATGTTTCCACTATGCACTAATAAACTGTATGCACAATTGATTCGACCATACATATACGTTACACAACTGTATGAAAATGTATCTCAAAACCGTAGTAAATTTTGAGATTCGATAAACCGGGATAATTTGTCGAATAAAGCCGACATCGCTTTCATCGTGCATACATCCTGACGGAGTGCGAAAATACTGTGGATCGTGTATAAAGGACTTAAGCTCGATCGATATTCTGTTATTACAATATTTACGATGCCAACTTTTATGTAAATTTATAGTAAGAAACTACTGTTATTACCTGCCGAATACTGTGATAAATGGGGCGATATATTCCATTGGAACTCATGAAAGTAGGGCTAAAGATGTAAGCTCTTTTTACCGGTAAACATTTCAATTGATTCCTTTTTCAGTATTATTTGTACCATAAAAACTAATTGTACAATCATAATGCCTTATTACTGCCCACGGACAAACAAATAAATTATCATTACCAATAAATACGGGTATCGATAGCAGTAAAAACATTATTTGTTCTACAACATCAATTACTTTATATCATGTTATATTCATTGGACAATGCACTCGGGTTGATTAGTGGAATGCTCTTTAAGGTGCCATTAAAATAAATAAACTATCCGAAACAATTTGAAGTGTTAAGTGACCGCTGGCTATCAAAAATTACGAGATAAAGAGTAACAATGCCGGTCTGGTGACTTATGAAGTGATTAAAAGAAAGGAAGGTCAGCAAACAAACACAAAACAGGAAACGTACCTGAAAATGTTGTAAAACATACTTATATTACATTTGTTTTAATAACTATATCGTTTACTATTGTTTTAAATTTGTTCTAATTATTATTACATTGAAGTATAACATGTCGTAAAGTTTATTTCGAAATAAGTACTCGATATTGTATAAGGGAAGAGCCCTCTACTACAGGTAATACTTACAGGGGGGCACAATATTACAATATTGTAAAATAATACACTACTTAGATTATTATTTATGTTTCGATAGCTTTGAATCTTAAACTACTTAATAGCATTACACAATCTACGTAAGATTGAAGGTATCGTAAGTAAGTTATAGCTGTAGTTATAATAATCTTATAACTTTGGAAACGGGACCAAAATTGCGGCAAGCGGTAAGCGATTACATGGTTAAGACTAGCGCAATATCTGTTAGTCAGTTATCTATCACACAAGTATTACGTGAAATCTCTTTGAAATGTTATATTGAAATAATTTAAGTATGTGCGTCTTAAGAGTGTCTTAATAGTTGAAATAGGCTATTGTTATATTTAAGGATACGTAATTAATTAAGTTAGTAATGAAAATATTGTTCATAAATGGAGAAAAAATGTACTTTTCAACTATTTGAGCGAAATATGCAATGCACGTAAAAGGTCTGTCTCTTCAATGTCATAAAAGATATTAGGTGTATGTCAGAAATTCATACGTAATATCGGCGAATTGAGGTACTCCTATTTCAAAATTCCAAATCTTCAAAATGTATAGGCGAACGCTACACGCGGCTTCACTGTCTATTACACTGCACTGATAACCACAATCAGGTAACAGCTCACTTGACATCTTTATGATGTTTCAAAAACCATTACTAACGACACCTTTTTAGTTACTCGCGATAGGCGCAGGACGCCTCGGGACAAAACGTTTCAAGTCATTGGCACCTGTGCGGGCACAACATATCAACTGTACCTACTCTGGCCGACCTGCATCGTCTTACATTATATGTATAACTAGCTGTGTCCCGCAATTCGATCCGTGGTTAAAAACTAACTTGACATATATGTCATGTAGGTATTTTGATAGCAAATGACCTGAACGCCGGCGACGGTTTTAATTTGTTCATAGAAGCAAATTTGCGCCTTATACTATCAGGTGTCTGCCAGTAAAAATCCCTTCGAAATCGACTCAGCCGTTTCAAAGATTACCCGGAACATACAGACAGACACAAAAATAATAATATTTGTGTTTTTATTAGCTCCGTTTATCATGTAGCTAATAAAAAAAACAACTGACTTTCTATGTATACTTTCATATGCATTTTTGTAAAATATTATCTCGACGTTAGAAATAGTACACGTCGATTTCACTAACGTATTTTGTATAGTTTTAACAACCTCTCGGATATATGTAGGTACCTAACTGAAAGAATGTCAAAGAAATACATACCTTCTACAGTCATAGCCTTAAAAATTCCTAAGTTGTCATGGACACATACAAACAAACATGCTAAACCCAGTCATACCTAAAGTTTCAAACAAAGTACTAACTCTTAGATAGTCGTAAGGGTTGGCTCTAGTTAAGTTGACCTTCTAATATGTAGCCTCTTTTATCACACCCTTTAAACGATAACCTAGCAACACTAAAACTACAAATTCTACCATAAACGCTCAAAAACTGGTAATGAAAATACACCAAGTTGTTTGAATGTGCATTTTGTACCCAATAACCGACTTTACTGAAATGATAGACCCGATCCAGCGAAAGTATGAACGCTGTAGGAATCACAAACGACAATGAATGTTTAATGCGCAAAATTTGATTGGGTTGAGTACACGATGCGCAAGTTAGCTTGAACTACTATTTAAAAATGTATGCCGAAATGAAATCAATACGTCTGAACGCTTGGTGGGCGAGGAACGGCGCGTTATGAGATCATAAATCTCTGACGTTACGCCGACTCCCCTCCACCCGATGTAGTGCACATCAAATGTAGTGAGATACGGAACCCGCTCCTGAATTGGAGCTTATTCATTACGCTTCAGTTCTGGGTACTATTGGTTTAAATGCGTTGAAAGAGTAAAACATTGCGGACGGAACACTGAAGGTTGGAATTATATTTAAATATACATTTGTTACTACTAAATTGGGAATAAGTTGACATTTGTATAAAAAATACATAAAAAGGGACACATAATCCTTATTCTTAGTGATACTAAAGCAGCTTAAAGATATACTTACTCTAAATAGAACAATTCAATGTGAAGTGAAATAATTGATGGTCACAGATACTTTGCCGCTACAGACTAAGTTAGAATGGTTATGAAATCATTCTATGGTTATGAGACCATCGTAACTATGAACTATTTTAATACAAAATGCTACATTGCCGCTTTAAGACAGAAATATGTACCGACTTTCCTATGCGATAACCAGTGTAGCGTAGCAAATATAGAGAGAACGAACCTGATGAAATTTGAAGTTAGTACGGAAATAAAGTATGAAAAGATCTACAGAATGTGTCTACTCTTGACTTCATCTCATTTTATGTCACATAGCTGGAGGGCTTTCACCCTTTAGTTAGAGGCCTGTAGGATATTTCAAACTGTTACTCTAATGCAGTGAGTATAGGTTAAGAACGAGTTCAGTATCGAAATGTTTCAAATCACCCATAATATTTCCGAACATTCTCCCCAAAACGGGAAGCGAGAGTGTTTCCGTACTAGTGGCCACCCATCCAACTCTCGACCGCATCCGAGTTGCTTACCGAACTAAACAAGGCTTACTGCACTCCCATAAAAACAAAGAAACAAAATCAATAGCAGATTAGTTGACATTGATATCCAACACTAATTAATACTGAGATCATTTGAAAGGACTCATTAAGAAAATATCTCTCACTGTCGTCATTGCTTGTTATATTGGTTGTAAGATATAAAGTACCTACTAGATCTTAGATAACCAGGCCTGCATGCAGTCCAGATAGCAAAACAACTTGCATAAGTCATGTCATCTGATAACAAAATGGTAACGGTGATTTCAATACAGATACTCGTGGGACGAAAAATTATGTCCTGCAAATTGATTGATGTAAGTACTTATAGTTCTCTTGACAGTATTGGTCATTAATGGTTTTTTATTGGGGTGTTTTGCACGTACCTTTCCTATTTTTAAGACTTTATGTACAAATAAAATAAAAGGCGGGTGTACTTAGTAGTACTACATATTTATATCGATAGCAATATATAAACTTGAAGAATCAATGTGTAAGGCTGTTACTTTACTTTACTATGTATATTTATTTTTTGTATGGGATCGTCTGATACGATTGACAAAATTTTGAATATTTGCGGGTACATTATTAATAACCTATGCTATTTTTATCTAAAACCATCAAATATTTTGATTTTAAAAATATAATGAAAACTTCATGATGCTTTCTACGAATTTGTCACTTACATATAATTAGGTTAGTAGGTAAATAATAAAATGTAATACTTTAGACATACCTTACAATAGTCGAAATCAAGAAACTCGTGGTCACAACTACTTATTACTGTTTACATTATACCCAATTTGGTACCTCCAAAACAAACACGTCAATCCGTCCTTAACATAAAATTTACCGAATGTTGACAAATACTATTTAATTAGCCATGAACTTAAATTTGTTGCGAGAAACCCTATCAAAACACAGTGATGGTGGGTCGTTATTTTATATCCATAACCCGCATATTTTTTAGCATATATTTTACATATCAAATTTTTATTACATCGACGCAACCGATATTTAAATTTCGATACTCGTTTAACATAATGTGTAACAAAGTTGTGTTAATGGCGGGCATCTGTTAATAAATTATTGATTACCCTAATAGATAATATGATGGGAACAGCGGAGACGTGAGTCGGTTACTAGGAAAAGTTAGGAGTAGAAAAGTAATTCTGCCATGTGTTTATAAAAAATAGGACAGGTTGAATAATCAGACTACGCTATTCAAACATATGACTGTTTTATATTACAAAATCAGTCAAACGGAACCTTAAATATTACATGGTCTTTTCAAACAAAATGAACTACCTCCTTCTGTATTATCCAAATCTTATGGTTCTAGTTTTACTTCCTTAGGTCTTTCAATGGTTAATAAGACGTGAGTGTCTTCTAACTTTCATAATTATAATATAGACAAGGCTTAAATTATTCCCACCTGCACTTTTCAATACGTCTTAAAAATATGGCCTTTACATTTAACTTCGGGGAAAATCAGGACTTTCCTTCAAAAGCCAGTCACCTGGCGATACTAGATATGAGCGGCGTAGCCGGTTATATTTTATCGGAAGTAACGGCGCCTAACGTACGGCCAATTTCATAATGCCTCGCCCGCCCGCTGCGAATGTGCCTCACTTATCAATTTGATATCTCCATCCGGAAAAATAATGCGCCCGCGACCAATGTGCGATCAATAACCGAATGCCGACCGGAAAATCGGAAATGATAGTTCCGCAACATTTCCGGTTGTTTACGAAACTACATTTATAAAGCATTTATTTGATAAAAAATATGTCTTTTATGTATTTAGAAACATTTTTGCATAGTGATGTATTGGTATTAAAATAAGACAAACACATAAATATTAGATAGTTAATAAAGAAAAAACAATAGTAACTCATAAAATTTACCATTCATATAATATAATTGTAAAAACAACAGAAGAAAGCAAATTATTGTATTTGCTTATAATTTCCAAAGCGCGTAATTTTCTAGCTACCAATAAATAGTAAGTACACGAATATATTTTGCTAGTTCGCATATATTTATAGTACGAAACAATTTCTTTCCATTAAAAAACCTCTTAAATATTAAACTGCAGATACGAATCAGTCGCTTATAACATCAATAGCCTTCATCGAACTAACGCTAAGCACGTTATAAATTTATTCATATTTACTAAAAGGTGTGTAGGTTTGATCATTAATTAGTCCTACCATTCGATTCCAGTTTCCTTCAATAAGCATATTGTAGTGACAATTATATAAGATATACGACAAACTATTAATAAAACGAGCTTACCAGATAACAATCTGTTTAGTGGTATTTCTTATCTTTGTAATACAATATCCACCCGCTCCGACTCATTAAAAAGATGATGAGCGCTATCTACACACGTAATAAACATTTTGACGTGATCCATTACGGAGAACATAACATAATTTTACAGGCAGGGAATAGTTAAACAGACGACTCACTCTGTCAAATAAGTCATCACTGCGTCAGTTAACTCAATTACATCGAGATCAACACACGACTACCGTGCATGATTAACAGCTGTGCATTACACGCAAAATCACACCCAACTGAGAAGGGTATAACTTCTAAAATCATTCACAACCCTTCACTCCAGTAATCCTCCTCCATAAATCATTTAATAACACAAATGTGCAGCCACACACTGAGCTGTTCCTTCCGTTGTTGACGCTGCGATGCGAGTTTCGTTCTAAAAATAACTCAAAGTCCAACACCATAAGTATGAAAATAGATTTATTTTTCTAAACTTACGCTAGTTTAGAAGTAGAGATGAAATTTGTTTGTTTTCAAAAAAGTAACAAGTACCTGTAGAGTATTGGTCGGATTTTACGCGCCATTGCACGAATATTTGGAACAGTTTTTGAATGTCACAGTCGAGAAGTTTTGGTTTCGGAATATGTTTCATCCTCAGGTAAAACGGATGGCACGTTCCATCCTGAACCCTGACATGTGGGATACGTTTGACAGATCATACACGAAAATGATCCGGGGCAAGTGTTACCGTTGCCGCTGACACGATGCCAGATTAATATACAAATAATACTCGTTTCCGTTAGCCCACCTTGTTTAAAAATTATAAATAGTTTTCTAATTTAAATAGGTATTTCGGCCAGTGTCATAACTTGTTGACGTTATTTATTAAAATTATTAACAAACAACGCCATTTCCGAGTTATCTTTTTATCTTTGTCGAAATATAATATGAGAGGTATTTGTAACTTTATATCATAAGATAAGTAGACAAGACTGTTGACTTTTCAATCATCGCTAAGGAAATATTAACATTTCAAATATCAACTCTATTAACCCGGAAAACAGCCATTAAATTTGTAATCAATTTAGCGATAAAGATAAAATATTATAAAATCATCAATAAAAAGAGGTCAAAACTCTATTGATTAATCAAAAACATCTGATATACAAATGCATAATTAGCTACAAATATTATGCATGAATGAGATAAAGTAATCTAGATAATATAACTGATTTAGTGGTTATACTCAGTAGAAGGTAAAATACCTGCTACTGAATGGCCAATTCAAACAATTCAATAGAGTCATTCATCCAATACAATGCTTTGGATTATCCCAATTTAAGGAAACTGATCAGATAATCTGACCTAGATCGCGTCCGGAACCAAAGCACTAGAAAAAAATGAAATAAAGATTGAGAAGCTACGAGCAGATAGTTCTACTTTTTCTTCGGTTTATGATACGGGTATCCTAATGCGGAGCGTTGACATTTTTGTCTATTATTATAATAAACTTTCTTGGAAATAATGTTTTGAAAGATTAGCCATTGATGACAATTGGTGAACATAAATAACGGATTCAAAAAATGGCGCCACGCTCCGCCGCTTACCTAAAGCCTAAAAACTATAACAAAAAGGTTCTCGTAATCAACGAGGTGATCTACTTCCCAATCGCAATATTCAATCGTATAAAAAGAGATCGTTAATAATTATTAAACCACCGTGCTTTCATCGAGGCCGTGGACAGGTGCGCCAGCGCATACGCCAACAAAAGCATGACGTTGCCCGGAGACTACCAAAAAACTATAAGAAACCGTCACATTCAATGTAAAAACAAATTATCCAAGAAGAAATAAAGATCTATCGAGGAAGCGGTCACAGTTGACTGTTCATACAGATTGACCATAGCTCTATGATTCGATTCATTTTTTATTGAACAGATGATCGGAATTACGGAAACGAATAGTTTATACAAAACGTTTGCAAACAAATTTTACAATATTTATTCCATTTGTAAACACCTATAGAAATGTAATGTAATCGAAGTTTCCGCCGGTATTTCCAAAAAGAAACTGTTTATTCGGTCATTAAGTGCAAAGCAAAGTCAATACTCAAACATAATAGACTCTTTTTTGGTACTGTCTGATTGTTTGCATAAGATTATTTGGAGAAATGTAAGATTTGGCAAAGAAATGTAGGTAAGAGAACGGTGTGACATTTATTATCAAACAAACACTAAAAAACTGTTTTCCCTCGATATCGGTGAGACATGAAATGATTTGTTTTCTGAGTGTACCTATTATTCTGAGTATTCCTCTGTATACCTATTGAAATTCAATGGAATACTACTATGACAAAACTCTTCTCTCCTCTTTACGCCCATGTCCAGAAGCGTCAATGTAATGAGTACATGACTATAATAAGCATTTACTAATAATTGTTATTTAAATGAATTACCAAGCCGTCATTCATTTAATATGACGTTATAAGAGACAGCGTCCTAAGATCATCAGTATATTTTAATAATTAATTAACATATTCTAAATAAAACAAAAGTCCATTTTAAATTACAAATGCATTTATAATTACTAAGATAAATAAAGGAAGGTAAGAATAAATATACCTATGATTATTATTTGACTAAATATCTAATTCATTCTAAAAAACAGACACAGAAGCGCACTGTTGTAATAGGTACATAAATCAAATCTTATTAAATCTAATCATATGTATATTAATTGTAGTAAAATCTAATCCTATCTATCTATTTTTGCCTTATTAGGCAAAAATAGAATTCGATTTAGGTATAAATATTGCTGCTGTTACTACAGCAGAGTTAAGCGCTGCTGTGTTTTGATCTGATGGTTATGGTAAGGGACACATACTTGTCCAAGGCTTTCCAACTTAGTCCTTAGGTATAGCAAGGCATTTGCGGTCAAACTTAGGTACGACTTCGATCTTATCTGGGGTTCTTTATAGATGTCCACGGGCGGCAGTGGCCACTTACAATCAAGGGAACTGCTTGGGAATCTGCTACTTTCAAACTATAAAAGAAAAATCGGTGTGGCGTATAGTGGTATCCTTGTTGCGCTTAAATCACAGAGAATGCCTTTAGAGTTATATAAATCCATGATGCATAAGAATTACAGACAATATAATGGTACCTATGTGAGCGTGAAAATACCCGAATAACGTTACACAGTAATGACAAAATTATAAAATGCATTAATCGATTACGTTGTTGACAATGACGTGGCACTATTAGTACTGAAATTATATGGCGAGACGAATCATATCAACTATGTTTTCTGTATTGTTAATGCGACCTTCGGCAGTGGCGTAAAATAAAAACGAATAGATAAAGTACCTACATTATTGTTTTAGTCTTGTCATTATTATCAGCTATGAGGAAGTCAATTTTGTTTCAAGGTGAGCAATAGTTAATTTCTGTTTGATACTTTGTTTTATTATTTATGTTTAATGAAGTCCTCATTGCGTAAGTTTTGTACTTCCACATGACCGCTAATGGATGTTACTTTGAGTACCTACTTTGTTCTGAAATAATATTAGACACGCCAAGTATGAGGTACTTATGGCTTTACGCATTAAATATTAATGTCAAACGAAAAGATGGGGCCACTCTGCAAAATTTATTTCACATCTTCACTCTACCAACGACAAGAAAACTGTTACGGTTTGCAACGGTCTGAGTGTAGCATTAAAAATTCAGCTCGTCTTACCCACTTGTGTGAGGGATTGCTGCGTAGTCGCCTTTGGACAGCATTTATATTTCCTTTGATTTGCGCGATACACAGTTCGTTCACCAGAGGGAATTTTTATTCATTTTTACCCCATTCCTTCAGAAAAAAAGTAATTTTTGCTAACGTACATACGCTATGTGTGTCCTTATCTTTGCAACGCTTTAATACCCCTTGAAGGAATTTGATAGGATAGGATGTACATTCTTAACTGTTATAGTGATATAAGCTATATATTTATTTAAATATGGAGCTTAATCCATGCTTGCAAAATGTTACTGTGGCTTTAAAACTCCTCATTAATTGTGAAAGAATCTTATGATGATCCATTCTTCATTCGTCCTCCAATTAAAATCATCGTAACATACATACCGAATCCACCTTTTTACCTATCTGCCATACCTACCAACCTAATCAACTTCCTCGGTTGAAATAAACGATATGACCTTTGTTGTATGAATATAATGGCGGTGACGAACCCGATATTTCCGTTTGATATTGTGCCTGTTTATTATACGTTCGGTACAATCGATGACAAAATTCATTTACTGCCATCGATTGCTCACGATTGGATGCCGCGATATAAATTGCAGTAATTTACTCATTTTCGATAGCATTTGTAACATGTAAGGTCTGTTTAGTGCCTATTTGGATTCAATTAACCTAGATTACGATTATATTGAGTCGTTAAATGACTGTATGTTACTGCTACGACTGTTCATGGGATTATTTTTACGACATTTCGACAATTAAGTAGGTGAATATGTAAGCTACTAATGCTCAGGTAACATTCCGTTAACAAAACTTAGGCTTTACCAATATAGAAATACAAAATTGTAGCATGTCTTGGTAGACCTTGTTTCACTTGTTTAAAAATCCAAGGGCTAGGCGTAACTATATTTAGCATGCTCGTTCCTTATAAACTTATATTTGCTTTTCCTTGATCCTTCTCTTTAAAACCCAATTTATATCTACGAATATTGAACGTGGAAGAAACGTGATATGGCAGACAAAATAATATTCATGCATATAATGCGTACTAATATTTATACTAAGAGTAACACTACCACTCAGACGAGGTCCGTACCTATATGTCAAAATATTGTGTAGAAAAATATGACTTTGTCTGCCACGGTACCTTTAATGTCTGTAGATGTAGATGAAACCTTTTTTTATGGTTTGGCAGTAGCAATCAGCAAGCATGAACATCTGTAGTCAATCCCAAATAAAATTACAGTCCCACCTGAGGTCGGCACAGATGCGTAGCTTCCCCTGAGAACTTAATTGGTGTGCCTCGAATAAGTATGACACCCTCAAACTCTCTTCAAACCAGAACACAGCTGCTGCTGCACTGCTTGACACTGTTGATATAAGACACAAATAGGTGTGGTGGTGGTACCGCCGGAGTTGAGCCAGAAAGATTTCTATCACCGTTAAAAAATAAATGTTTAAATTCGATATTAAAACAAGCACGTTTTCAATATGTTGTACATGATATTACACTTGCAGTAAGCAAGGTGTACGCTACCGCAGTGCCCACCCGTCGTCACAATCCACTGCACTGGCGGGCGCAGCATTGTGCCTATAATGCGCTTGAAACCACACTCTTTACTTTTTGTTTCAAAATAAAACTAAATAACGCTTATGCATATACACCCATAGCCTACCCGAGATTTTTGTATCATGGGTGTTATATACACATAGACAAGTACACAAACATTGTTGAATCAAAATGAATTTTTCGTTGAATAATTTCCACCTGCCTGGCCAGCGTAGCAGATATACATAATATACAAGTTACTTGTTTGTAAGAAGATGATATTTTTTACAGAAGATGGTTTGACGGTGGTAGAACCTTTTGTGGTTCAACTCCGGAGGGACCAATAGCACTCCTATTTCCTTATAACACTAGTGTTCAGCGCTGCTGTGTTCTGGTTTGAAGGGTGTGGTAAGACATAGGTACATCTGAGGCATTACAACTTGGTCCTCGGGGATAGTAACGCCTCTCTGGCCGACCTCAGGACACCTAATCTTATCTGGGTTAGTTCACAGTTGTCCATGGGCGGCAGTAGGCACTTGCCACCAGGTGGACTGCAAGCTCGTTTGCTACTTCCATATTTAAAAAAGAGGAAACGTGTTAGTAGATCATCATGTGGTTAATGTATAACTACTGCTGTCCCTGAGCGTTTGTAATCAGTTTCGAATAAGATTGTTGTCCGAGGATAGGCATGGATGCTTAGCTACCTTTCAGAACTAAATTGGAATGCCTCTTCTTTGCCTACCTCACTCCAACGTTCAAACTAAACCATACCAGTTCATATCACTGCTGTTATAAGGCATAGACAGGAGTAGCTATGATACCTACCGCTATAGTCAATCCACCAAGCTTACCACATTAAAATGTTCGCCTATTTCAACTATTTACATAACATTATCTAATACGCCGTTATATTTAAAAATCATGCATGAAATGAATAAATCTTTGCAAAAATAATTTTTGTCACCCGACATCCAAGTGTCACCTCTGTTCAACCGTGAAGCAATTTGCTCTATACAATTATTACAAAAGAATATCGGTCACACTTCACTTCAAGTGTATTTAAACTACGCTCTTTCGCTAACGACCGAAGTGTAAAAAAAATGTATCGGTATATTGAAACGTTTAAAGTGTTATTGAAACCGCGACGCTGTAAAATATGAATGTCACACTTTTTTTGAATATCGGAGCACTTCCTGTATACAGGATAACTGGCGGCGAACAAGAGGATAAATTATGCAGGCAATTTGAAGGTATTGTATGTCCATTAGGAAATAATGGGTAGAAATGAGCAAAAAGTTCATAGGTACAATGACATCGAATTTGCTGGACGTTTGGTCCGCGTTTAGTTCGTGATATTTAAAATGTTTTAATGGCATCATAACATACTGCTTGCTAGTTTATATACTTAGTTAAAGACATTTTATATACTTAGTTAAAAGTTATTTTTGTCCTGGTTTTTAAAGTTGTAGGTATTGTATACGTATGATAAATAAACTTCGTCTCCTACGGTACTATGGGTTCCATTAACATTCGTTATTTAGTTTGCATGACCGAAGATCGAATCTGGAATACTGTATTTAACCTTTGTGTGTAAAATGTTCTATTTGTATAATATGTGTATAGTCTACGTTTGCTATTTAAGGCCGACAACACACTGGTTCACGGTGAAGTGGGCCTTAAATTTATCACATGTACAGTATAGTAATATAGAAAATGGTACGCTACCGAAATATAATTTTAATTTGAAAGTCATAAGGATTATATGTGTGTGTTACTCGGATGGAAATCAGACAACAGGTCTGCGCACGCGCCGCTCGATAGTTGTTATTGACAAATCGATGGATGGTGCACATGTCGGCGACTTCCGTTTAAAGTTTAACGGCGTGGTTGACCCAGCTTTGTTTGTTGATGTGTTCACAACTGCACCATTCATGGTTCTTCTGGTAAGCTATTAATCGTCGAATCGAACATTGGCGTGCACTAAAATTGATACAATATTGGTTGGGATTGCTTGTTATTTTAACTGGCTTTATATGACGGATGTACTAAAATTGGATTTGTGATTTGAGTTTTTGCGGTAATTGAACTTTATAGGTAGGAAACTAAGATTACTTACTCCATTAGCTCAAACGCCCAAAGTTAATCCTGGCCTTCAACGCGAGAAAAACCTTGTAAGAATATTTTTATTTCAATTTATATATAGTGCCAAATGTTTAGAATAAAAAAAAAAGTTTTTATATTCTACATGAATCCAGGCCCAGAGATGTATGGGAAAATGGGTTTATGCCTCGTATAATCATTAGGATTGTGTTGCAGGTGCTACAAAAACAAACAAATACGTAACCACCCAGATCTTGAACAGATATTCAAATGAATCTAGATATGCGTCTTAGAGTGCATGCCTTAAGGTATGAAGAACTGATTTATTAACCACGGAAAACATCACACCACCACTACGGTTTATGACGCAACTAATGGACCCAAAAGAATATATTTTTTGCAGATTACGAAATTCATGTAATAAATTCATATTATTTTATTTCTTAACTTAAAAATTTATCTTCATACTAACATAATTTCAACATGAGCCGTCGCGTTTAATAAATAAATGTTAATATTTTACTTTCATCAGGAAAACAAACATACCAAAAAAGTAAACAAACGTGGCCAATTACGTTTTATAAAACGTACGAATAATGTTTGATCAGTAATAAAAAACCATCCATTTGCCATAATGTAAGGCAATATCTCACATTTAGTTTAATTAACAGAATGTTTTGAAGCCACCCGCTTCACAAATATCAGGGCGACTTAATCAGAGGATCACATCTCTTAATATACGGCCAGCCGACGAGTGAGATCTGACACGAAATTCCCTAAAAATAATATTTAAAATGGTAATGGGCCCTTGGCTTCATAAATTGCCGCGCCATATGTCCCCGAGCAACGCACCTACTGTGTACATAAATATGTCAAGTATTGAGAAGACCGCGCTTGTATTATTTCACGGAATAAAATTCTTGATCGTTTAGCTCGGCAATAAGTGGAAAGATTTATCTGACAAATTATCAATTACCTATATTTTTATAACATTGAAGAAGCAGTGCAATGGTTGATATTCAGCCTCTCAATCGGGAGTCCGAGGTTCAAACCCTACTGGGCGCGCGTATCAGATTAATGGGAAATTAATTGTCACTTGCTTAACCATGAAAACATGGAGAGGAAATCTACACATCTTAGAATTAAAAAAAAAAAGTTCTGTAAGGTTTGTGAAATCTACCATTTTGCACTTGACCAGTGCCGTAGCCCATAGGCCTATGCCACTTCCTGAGAGGAAGACCCATATCCTGCAGTAAGACAATAATGTGTTGACGTTCGAAAAAGAAGATGAACATTCCGGCCACCGGTCACTCTCGTTGTGGTCTCAGAAGTCACTGGCGCCCATTGATATATGTATGTGAAAAACTTCGTTCTATTTGAAGTTTATTTGTATTGTGAAGGGGTTTTATCTAAAGTTAATCTCTTTTATTGCAATTCAAAAAATGGTCGTTCAATTACTAAAATAGTAGTCTCTAATAAAAGGGAGCCGGCAACTACACTCTTCCGCCAAAACGTATTTAAACAGCATATTTTTCAGTGAACAATAATCGTTCTTCCTTCTGTAAACTTATTTAGATTATCTATTAGTTATTAACTTTTGACAACCCGCATATACTGAATTACTGTATTAAATTACAAACAACTATCTAATTAATTACAACATTCATATAAATTGTTTCAAAATGTATTAAGTAATATATTAACTTATTAGCAGGATAATAATATATTGCCTCAGCGTCAACATTAATAAGCTGTACTAAAAGAAGATAAACGCAGACTGTAATGTCAATTAATTAATCTATTTCATTTCACCTGCATTAAATACGATTCATTGCAAACTGCAGTTAGATAATAAATGTATAGACGTTGATTTAATCTGTCGCTATAACTATTGTATAATTGTTCTTGTCCTACGACATCCTGAGGAGACATTAAATTACATAACAGACGCCGCTCGGTTCTACTTAATGACTATATATAAATCACGCAGTATTTATCCCATATTTACCCAGACTGTAATACATTTATATGAATTGCGAGCTGAATCTTAACTTATTTATTTTAAGTTATACAAAAAGAACATTGACCGTGCAATCCACTACTTAAGCATTAGTATGTTAATTTAAGACTATATAATAACCAATATTTTACTCAATTATTG
>DWNY01000447.1:0-16376 GCA_018250635.1 Telegonus apastus | reverse complement strand
TATATCACTAGTGTGAGTCAGCTAAGATATTATCAACAGTCATTTTAGTCTTCATAATAATATTAATAACTATTTACTAATAATAATGATAACACTTTCTCATCGGCACATCGTTATCAGTTAGGAAAGGCAAATTTATTAACGCCACGATAAACTACTCGGTATTGGAGCACTAGACCAACGTGGCAGAAACGTGCTCCACTTATCATCTGTCGCTGATGTTTTCTCTAGAATTAATTAGTTTTTCATTCATTTCAACATTTTACACTGCCATAGTTTTATATAGCAAAGCTTTCCATAAGTATGTCGTTCAAAAAAGATTTAAAGTCCTCGTATTTCTTGATGTTAAACAAACGACATAAAAATCTCACCACACAGTATGGAGCTGGAAAATTTAATTTAACGAGACAATATTCAATATAATTGAATGTGTTTTCCGTGCAGCATTACAACAAAGCGATCGACAATCACATCAGCAATCGAGGCATAAAGCACCAAAGATACAGCTTGAACCCTAACCCGAACGAATCATACCTCGCGGCGAACGAACGAAATCGAAACCTCAACAGTATCGGACCACTATTAAGGATTTGTCGTGAAAGTGAGAACGCGGATCCTAAAAAAAACGTCACGTCACGCGATACATGTTCGAACGCACATTGTTATCTGCCCAAAAATAGCTAAAAGCCTCTTAATGATCTTTTAGAAAGTAGTAATATTTATCATTAACTGTGGAGGTCAAAAGTTCGCGATCGCAACGCTTCCGTGCTTAGCGTCCATTAGATCGAGCAAACATTCGCATGCAAAAAAATTAATGATCATTACGCTACAATCATAACTGACTGTGATAGCGTTTATGGTCTATTCGTTAAGGTAATTCAATTTCGGATCGTAAGAGGGGCGACGACCTCGAAGTCGAATGATTGTTTTTTTTTGGAAATGGACTATTTATGGTTCTGATAACTGTTAAAAAGCTGACATAAAAGTATGGGAAAGACTTCAAATTTTTATTTTTTAAATCTACAAAATTCCTTATGGCCCATACATCTTATAAAAATTCAGTGTTCCCACAGCCACTCCATCCGGGTGTACTCCTTATCGACACCATCGGCTCATTTCTCACAGCGAACCACATCTTATTGCCAAACAGACGTAACCTTAGAAAGCGAGATCACTCATTGTAAATCACATAAACAGACAAGGGTACGACTTATTTGTACAATTTCACCGATTATACCGAAACGTTTCGACCAAGGGTCATAATTTTAGATGAGATAAGTACAAATAGTCAGTTAGAGAGCAAAACGAACAATAGTTTTGAAATTGAAAAATTGACGTGTAATTTTGTGAATGTTTTGGCGGACCACTTCGATTACATAGATTGCTTTCAATGGGCGTGCGGCTGCAAGTGGCAGGCCATTAGTTGTCCTGACCGTTGTGGAATATGAACTTCTTACATAGGGCCCAATAACTTAATTTCAATTTGAATTGTCACGCAACTTAATATAACCTTTCTTTGAAAAGTTAATTACTTGTAGAGATAGATTTACAGAAATATACAAAATTAAATTGCATATTTAATAAACGTTATAAAGTAGAAAACCTTCACGTCAGTACATGATAAATACATTTATAAATACAAGGAAAGTCAAAGGTTCATACCTAAAAGATTCAGATTCATCATAAGGGTTTCCCACAATGTCCACAATCGTAGGACGTCGCCACTTCTCCGCATTAAGATTTACGATATAAACTTCAGACATCCTCATTATCTTACAAGTACAGGAAATTGTTTATAATTTAAAACACTATCTCATGTGAAACTATCATATTTAAAAGAATATCTAGATCTAAAATGTATATTTACAAAGCCACTTGCTCCATAGATGTCCCGAATCTGTACTGAACTAGTAGCGTCCCAACTGTTAGGAATATGAATACCACATCGCGTGTTCAAACTGATCAATCAACACATTCTACCACCATAGAACTGTCGAACACTCTTTATTCAGAATTATTGGGAATAATAATCATACCGGACCAGAAAATAAAAAATGGTAATCTTATTATTTTCTATTTGAAAACATATCGGAGCATATCTCCATTAAATTAATATAGCACAATTTTATGGAAACTATCAAAAAAGACATGTCAATCAGATTATGATAAACTCTAAACATGTACTTGATTCCATGAGAGGACGTGAACAAACAAGTCGGCGAGATGAATCACTAGCAGAACCTGTTTACAGACAGTTAATAGTATCAAATATTTCACGAAGTAGTAAAAATAACACAATGTGCACTTATAATGTAAAGATTCATAGCATAGATTACGTAGAACAGGATAACAAGTGAATTGAGGAAATATGTATAAGGTTCGGGAGTGTGTTGCAATAATTCGAAGTGTACCTAGGTATGTGTAATACCTATATTAAGGATAAACAAAACATTAAGTTTGATAATGATAGTATATATCCAATAATAAATAATCCATTTAAAAAGTTGCAATAGTATTAATTAAAAAACTATACATACAATCAAACAAAAATGTATCATCAGCATTCTGTTCATGTGTAAGTTATTCGTCTTTTTCACCACAGCGCACAGAGACACCGATAATGTAGATCAAGATTTACGACAAGACAGAAACATTTCTTGGAACTAGGTTCCCGCAAGACTACTGCAAAATGCTTATGAAAAAGATAGGAAGTACCTTGTGACTTCTAGGTAAATATTTTTATTTCATAATTTTCTTAACTACCGATAACGAAGTTAAAAAGTGATGTTAAGGTCTTTTAGTAAATGATCTGTAGATAATTTATATAATGAGTAATAATACACGTAACCATGAGTCTAAATAGTTCAAATTATTCGATATACGCTTATGCGATTGAAATGAGACTGATATTAACTTAATCGATCCTATGACCTATTCCTTGTGCTTAATATTATAACTACCTCAAGAATGTTTGCAGAGTATTGGGATAAAATGTGACTTATATGCAAAATCTCCCTTCTCCTTCCTCTCCAGGAAGTTCATATCCGTTGAATATTAGCAAATGAATACGGAGTATGTAACCGAAACTCGTCACTTTCTTTTTAAAGTTCTTTCCCAAACACTAGACAAGT
Organism: Telegonus apastus; assembly: GCA_018250635.1. Taxonomy (NCBI): domain Eukaryota; kingdom Metazoa; phylum Arthropoda; class Insecta; order Lepidoptera; family Hesperiidae; genus Telegonus; species Telegonus apastus. The sequence goes on along the minus strand of DWNY01000447.1, from coordinate 13,245 downwards.
AAACTGTGTCATAGATCTAACATTTGATGGACATGAACGCAGCGTATCAATTAATCTATCAAGTGTTTGAACAACACTTTAGATGTAGATAGAGAAAAAATGTTATCGAGCACGAAATATTAATGAACAAATTGCTTTAATGATGTGCAAATTGAACATCACCTTTCTAAAGTCAAGTAAAAAATCGGTAAATGCGATTAAAAAAAAATCGGAACCGATACAACGAAGATGGAAGATTAACGATTGCCGCGCCATCGCTTAATGAAGTGAAAATAAAAAAAACACAGATGTCAAGATGGAAACACGAGTGTCAAAGTGTTGAATCAAGAGTAATTCAATGAAAGGCGTCCCAAATACTCCGCGCACCGGCGGCGTCTCGATTCCTTCTACTTTAATGAAGCGAAACGCGGCTGTACGCCTGCCACCATTAGCCGTTTGAGTACATGTAATTATTGCATGCTTCCTGACTGTTATGTGACGCGAATTATCATGGCTACACGCTAAATGAAGCTTAGCTGCTTAGCTTTCGTTGGTAATCACGAAATCAGGCATGACAAAATTGGAACGTATTAGGGAATTTTCCTAGATTACAAATTTAACGATAAATATTCGTTACATTTCAGTGCTCTGTTCCACTTAACTTTAAGCGAATTTAATTTACGTTCATAAACGAGTTAGCGTTGAACATAATCTTAAATTGGAAATCAAAACTTATAAAAATAAATGAGCAATAACAACTCAACTACATTCACTCTCACTAAACTAATATAATAAGTTAGCGATAACACTTTGGTACACCAATTAACTACAGGTAGTTCTAGCAAATTTACACCTTCAAATTACACCATTCAATATTTATTATGGTGCTGTAATATTAATAAGATAAATAAATATTCTTTACTTTCTTTACATTTCTCTAACACTCCATATTTTAAAGTATATTTTTGGTAGAACGTATGAACCGATACTTCGCACCTAAATGAAAGTTCGTAAATGCTCCGCTTTTCTCTCATTTCAATATTAACAGTCACTTTGATATTTATCGTCAACATCATAAACAGAGAAAGATCGTCATTGGATTTAATAGCCCCATAATACTGCAACGATCGCGACACGCTGATGATTACGAATTGTTAACGATTTTAGGGCCGCGTGGCCATGACAGTAAAAAATACGTTAACTGAAAGAACTAAGACATTATTAACCAGAAGTAAGAGCCTGACATAATAATATTTTTCTTACTAGTACAATATAGCCATTATAGGTTAAGACTTACGATGTGTGGACATCAGACTCTCCTAAACTAAGAGGTATAGTCTTAGACATTATAGTCATCGCACTTGACTGGCAATGCCGATTACAGGCCAAATGCAGTCATTGAATATCTACGCCTATGTATCTGATGTTTAGAATACCTCCAAGTAAGATATTCTAAAGATCAGAATGAATTTGGCTTTTTTTTAACATATTTTTATGTTTTTTATGAGATTACATTTAGCCTATTTATTGACTATGAGTAGTATTCGTCCAAATTGCTATATAACTAAACAATAATAGGTAATAAATAAATAACAAAATGAGGGCTCAACAAACAGATCACCCAAAGCCCTCGAGATACGAGCGTAGTGAAATATATCTAGTGCAGCACAAGCACAAGCACAAGCAAAATAAATGAAACCGAACCATTTACCCATAAGTGAAGCGGTAGAAAGCTTTGGGATATACATGAGGTCGTTGAATAAGTTGGCCGAATTTCCAAGAAAAGTGTTCCTACTGACTAAGTACAGTTTCTCTAATTTGTAAACGTAGCACGAGGCGCTTTCATTATAAAACTTATGACGACGGAAACTCAATCAAAATTGCTGATACAACACTTTTTCATGATAAAGCTTTTAAAATATCAATATTTTATTCTGTGACATTTTGACGGGACTTTCACTAGAATATAACAGAAGGTCTAAGGCGTAACTTAGGCTACTCTAATTTTTGAAAAAAGCTCTAGCGCGCGCTCCACGCGCAAGCGGTCGCCATCGCGGGCGTTAATGTCACTTGCTATTACGCAGATATTAATATTGGTCTTTGTACTTCTTTAACGCGGGTGAAACCGCGGGGTAACCGCTAGTAGTATACATAAAAATACTATCCAAAAACTATCTTCAACCAATTAATAGATAATATTTAGGAAATTTAGCACAGCTACTTTTATTATATGAAATTAGAACGCTATCACTGATGTTAATGAAGTAGAATGAATGTAACGGAAATGAATAAAATCGGAAATTTAACATTCTTCAGTGCAGATACAACATGAACATTTCTCACGCTATCCTAGCAAAAACAAGTTATCAATCTTGATTGCATATGGCGATGAAACTAGATTGTGTTATAAAGTTTAAGCAAACAAATCGAAAACGTTATTATACGGTAGTATTTGTAGTTAATTAAATGTTTTATTTTATCATTACTTCACATCGTTAAATTTAGTTAAACATTTCCCTAATACACTTCACTTCACATCTCGTACTCTGTCTGTATGTTTGTTTACAAAAATATTCGATTTTATCTAATATCAAAAATCAAATGAAGTTCTGTTAATAAATGAATAATAAAATTAGAAACAAAAATACAATTACATTTTCTCATGGAAGTAGCCGGAGTGCTTTCCTTTCAACTTAACAAAGACTGCTTATAAATCATTCGTAAAACAATAATACACTTCTTCCGTTTCCAATAAAACTGGAACAATTAGTTATAATAAGTGGTCTGGACTCGACCCCTTCCAACAATCTAAAGGATCAGTTACCTGTTCACCGTGCATTTCTTAAGGTCGACAATAGTCCCATAAATAATTCATCAGGATACCATGACAATGGCACCTGCTGGAACCCTCCCGTGGGAACTTTCGCAGGCAGGGCGTTCCGCGCGGCGTAACATAGCCACGATAACGTGCTATAATTATGGCTCTGATGGTTTGATTAAGGTACCGCCGACTTAGAAATATTTACAATAAATAAACGTAGTAAAAGTTGATAAAATTTTTGGTATTAAAAATATCATCAATCCATTGAAATGTAATTATAGGTACCTGTATAGGTAGTACCTGTAAAGCTGTATAGCTTTCTACTCTCATAGATCCAGAGTAGGTTTTTTCTGTATCGTAAGTGAAATGGTCGTATATACAAACACAGATCCAGAAGAGTAACTTTTATTCATTCATTTTAATGATCTGGATCGGCTTCATTTTATTCTCAACATAATTCGTATAGCCCAATTATTGTTTAAATATCGAAACCTAAAAAAATAACTCAGAAATCTGTGTGGCCCGGCATCGAATCCGAAAAACACTGCATGCCAGATCACTATGGTTACCTACACGACGCGGGTCGTCATTAATATATGTAATATATTCAAAGCTTTCATACGAGTACCGAATGTGGCACGCGAGCCATAATTGCTAGAGTAAAAATATACCGCAACACAGGTCCCAACACATCGGCATAAACTCGTCGACGGAAAATATTCTAGCTCTTATCTGTAAATTGATTAAGACCATATTCCATTCAACATTGCGGGTCATCATGGTGTACGGGAAAACATACCGTGATTTACAGCAATAGATTTGGGCTATGAACGCGAGTCATTTCAACCTCATAAATTGTCGTTTGGAACTGGACCGAGCCACACGCGAGCCACTCATAAATTTGATACAATATACAAAAGTGCCCATTATCACAAATTGTAAACCCTTTACGCAACACATTAGCGAAGTTTTTATAGAACTATGAATTTTCCTTTTACGTATATTTCAGAATATAAATGTCAAGGATAACTGTTACTGACTTACTAAGTGTGTAATTGGATTTTAAAAAACTTAAAATTATAATTTATATTGATCTAGATCACAAGTCATTACAACTTACCTAATTCCATATGCCTAATTCAAAATAGTCAGTGCCAATGGGTATCAGTAATTTACAAAAACATGGTTTAGAATTAGATATTGACCACAAGTACCATGAAGATGATGTGATATCAATATAAACATTCAGGCCAAGTGGCTCTTAATATGGTACTGAATGGAGAGCGTGAGATATCGGCTACATGTGTGGGTGACAGAGAAAACACCGTGATTAAAGATGATGTCGGCATATTTATTTAAACTGAACGACAAACCGGAAAGTGGGAAGATTTATTATGAGTTCGTAAATACAATGTAAACAATATCGAAGCTGTCAATAATAAGACTAACACCTTCATAAAGCATTATCATGTTTAATGCTACATAATAAAAATTAATCGAGAATCAGCGATAAAAAATTATTTTGTTATAAGAAGGCAAGAAAGCGGAACACTACCTTAAGGTTCTTGTCAAAGTATACAACAAAACGTTCACAAAACAACAATGCTTGTCCACAATTCTGGCATACAAAGGTCAAGTTTCCGCCTACCGAAAAGTATACAAAATATTATAAAGAATACAATTCTGACACAATTCAATCAATCCACACAGTTCGACGGAAACGTTGAGAAAGTTACGGAGAAAGCGAAGGAAGTCTAGAAGATGTTTTGAAAACAAAATCGCTTGCAAGTAAATAGCGAACTGTGCGCGAAGTAATTTTAGCTAATTAGATTTCACCGACGCTATGGAAGCTCGCTCGAGCTTTCAGCGCACTGAACATTAAATGCAATTTGTGTGGATTTTTTGACCAGCAAACTTTAACCAGATCATTAACGCTGGATACAAATTATTATTAACGCTACTGTTTATTATTATATTTCCCAACACAAAACTAATGACAAATAAACAACCGAAATAAAAATATTACACATATAACGTCATACAGTAATACAGATACAACTGACGTTGATGTAACCAAAAGTCTCAATCGAGCTGAAAGACACAGGCATTCTCCAAATAGTGTCGTACTCTTAGCAACGCAACGGCAAGTTAACTGCGACATTGACATTGAAACGGTCGCTCGTTACAGCAGCGGCTGTTTCGTAATTACGAACGAACGACTTATCAGCGGACCCTGACGACGCGGTTATTCGGCGACTGCATTGCCCATTGTTGAGGTAACTGTATAATGACCACATGATTCAGTCACTATCATTATTTACGGATTCTGTACATTTTTATTGTGCAGTTTGTTTTTGCCAGTTAATAAATCAATGCTTTAAAACTGACAAAATAGAAATGTAACCTTCAACGTGAATGTCACGTCTTCCATTAAAACGTGTACCATAGTTTTGAGAATCGCACACAATACTCATTTAAAATACCGTCTAAATAGTGAAGGCCAAATGAATTAAAAAGAGCAAAACCAAACTGTAATTGCGGTCACCACTGGCGTGTTCGCTCATTATAATATTAAGGGCCCAAAGAAGGCGTCGGCACGCCGCGATTCATCTCAGAGACAAAGCAGTTGACCGTTAGTTCACCGTCTCTACTCGATGCCACTTCTATGGAAAGTAACACAGATGGAACGGGAATAACAGTCGGTGTTAATTGAGACTATCAGACATCAAAATATATAATTAGCCCAATACACGAAATCCTGACAACGTATAGATAAAGTATACCGACGGATTCACCGGAATTTGAAGACGTAACGGAGTCGGAAGATAACACGAACGCGCTCCAGTTTGTTATAGATTTATTTGACGGTACATCTTCCGTGAGAAATGCAGTTGCAACTTTGTATCGAATCTGGATTAACGATGTTAAAATTTAATGCAAAACATTGCTAAACAATAATCATTTCGTAATCAAATTGATGATAAGCAATCATCATAAAAAACCTAACCGCGCCAGATCCCTTGATCAGCCTATGATATGTTTCTATGATAATAATGACGACGCGGGAGATCGCGTCATTATCGCCGCTATACCTACTCGAAAATAATGCACGGTATTTAAGCACGAACCAAACACAACACCATCGAAATTTCACGGAAGATTTAACTGGTAATCTAACAAAAAAGGTGGCGGCTTACGCTTCACTTGTCACCACCGCACTACTAAGTATTCTTATTAAAAATTATTTGACCAAAATAAAATGTATTTCAAACTATGCTTCTTCATAATTAGGATACATAATCGTATATTTCTATGAAATATGACATAATTTATAACAATAATAACATTTACATAAGTAGGTACTTATAGATGATATAATACAAGGTAACAAGGCAGGAGTAACGACTACCCCATTCAAAAGTGATGAAAATACTATAAATTATTTTGAAATAACTAATGTATTTGGAATAAAGAACATAAACGTTACGCAACAGTTAGCAAGTAGTCGGCACCGAGCATCCGTCAGCGGATCAACTATTGCAGCGGTGACGCAACGGGTGGAAAAAACAGATGACATTGATTTTGAATTTTGAACTTCAATTTTACGGAAGAACAGTCACCAAGTGCCCACGCGGTTTTTTGTTTACAATTAATCCGATGTCGTTATGTAAATTTCGCACGGTCCAATTGTTTGCAGTACCGTGATTAATAAATAAGCTGATCAGCGAAATAGCGAAAATCAATATGCTATGGTATTAAGCTTTTTAATTATACAGTTGCTGATAAATTAACAGCGCAACTGCAGTAACAGAGCGGGAAGTTACTGGAGGAAATTACATTTTTTTGGTATGGATGTGTCACTTCAAATCAATCGAAGATCTAACACAGTCTTCGTTATAAAAAACAAGGTTAACAGCCGATCCTAGATAATGGACCATAAAGTTTATTGGCACTTGAGAATCCGAAAAATATACTGCACAACATCAAGGTTAATTAATGCGGCACGAAAAAGCAATTGCACATTATAAGGTACTTTTGCTGTTGGAAAATTATTGCTTGTGCCAGCCAAACTTGTAGCTTTCATTCCTCAAGACAAGTGCTGACTTAATACACTATGGGCACTTAATACCATCGTTAATAACTTGACTGCCATAAAACCCTCATCAGAATGCGTATTGTTTTTGGCTAAATGCCAATATTGTGTATTGAATGGCCTCGTTAAGCCAGCTATTAGGAATAGACTTAAAGGATTTTCTGAACACAAATTGCACATTGCATACCACTTGGTGCCAATTCCTTATGGAATGTTTCATGTTCTAGTTTGCTCTTGGCAGCTCAAAGTAAATTTAATTATCATAAACCACTAACGTGTATATCTCAGTTCGTTGACTCGTTTGTGGAATACATACATACTTATAAGAGAAACATTATATTACATCAGTTTTCATTTTTCTATCATTTTTTATGAAAGCTGAAGTGACACCTTCAGTAGTTCAATGACTATGCATAGTATTACAAGAAAGAGAACAAAATACGAGTATAAGTTGTTTTTGGATAAAATTTAACATTCTAGTTTTACCACCCAATGTATTTAATAAAGCGATAAACATAATGTCATAAGCATGCGTTACAGAAAAAAACGAATGCATCTCATAAACTTCCCGACCTTGTGGTCTTGTCGGGTGCAAGATCGCGTTACTACTCTTGTAGTCCGCTGCCGCACTTCTGTAAGAATTATAAACGCATCACAGAATAGTATCATACTCATAGTGGTTTAATATGTCTAATTTCTATCCAGTTACAACAATTTCTATTATTCTAAATGGTGCATAATACTCCCAGTGACGTCATGATAAAATTAGCAACTGGCCAAGTCATCGTTAATTTCATCATTCTGTTTGAGAAGATTCATTTCTTTGTATTAATTTTATTTATTGAGAATTCTAACTGATTCACTTTATAACACATATATCTACCTTATATTAGATCTAGGTACTTACCGTTTATGATATAACGGAGATTTCCAAGAACTTTGTATACCAAACAATAATGTAACAGTAGACATTTAAAAATAGCCCTTTTCTAAACCTAGATGAAATGCCACGTAAGTAAATCCACAAGGAATGTGCGACGCTCTCCCCGTCCTTGCGGTCGGTTGCGGTGTCGCGTTACGACGCCTTGTCACCTTGCTGCACCGTCGCGGTCGTTCGTCGTGACGCCGTGACGTCGCCGACCACAACCGCGTCTTGTTAGATATCGGCTGTGGTGCTCGTCTCGTGAGCGATTGCGTCTGATGTCTCTCGGAACACGTTACTTTTTCTATCTCGTTCCCCTGTGCTCCGATGTATTATAATTTTCGTGTCATCTACATTTGCACAATCATAATTTTTAACATCTTTCCATTAATAAACATCAGTCATCAGAATAATCCAATACAATATGGCATCACTGGGCCAATTCCGTGTCTTTATATTGACACTGAGAAATTTTTCGTCCGTTTCTTTGTACGACGAGGTATTTAGTCTCACGACTGCTATGTTTGTTTCGTATGTTTCTTTACGGGCTTCACTATTATGTATTTTAACACCTAATAATATCAAACTGTCCATTACATGCTTCGTAGGACTAAGCTTCCAGGTGAAACCTACGCACATTTTTTAGTTTCAAAAAACAAGTTTCTTTCCTTTAGACTTATCACCGGATCAACTTGTCTCCAATTTTCGCCTGCCTCAAATGTTACCTAACTTTAGCTCACTTGACTGCGTAATCTTAGTTAACTAAGCTCTGTCCAGCGACCCGTTAACCAATTGTCAATATCCGATCAAGGGAGGAACTGGAACATGTGGTATCGAATGTCAGCCGCCCACGGGGTTCCAAGGCCGCGTGCACACCCACGCCCTAGTTAGGCAAAACCCACTGCCCTATTGTGATGTTGAATCATGTCGTGTGTCATGTGAGTTACTAGGATTACGTATTATAATACTTTCTTAGCAACGATCTGTATATGCTCAACCTCTTTCGTATTTAAGTGTTATTTGACTTAAAAGAAATTAATTTCAACTATCATAGAAAACCAACAATTCCTAAAAAGAACCTATTGGAAATTAGAATATCATATTTGAACTGCCTTTTAATTGCATTATTTAATTAAAAGTAATTAATATTGTCTAGTAAGTATTTTTTATTTTTTTCCTCACTTTTTCAATCGTAGGTATCAGAGATTTATGTTTAACGTTTACATTTTACGTGTTTCTTTTAGTGCTTGCGCAGGTATTGCAAAAAAACAATTATTTTCCTGTTATTCTATTGTTATGGAGTAAAATAGCTAACGTTTGCACCAAAATTGTTCTACCCTAAATTTAACCACCCACCTGCAAAACACAGATGGCGCTATTATTATTACACACGGACAAAACTGCCGACTGTCGAATTGTTTTAAATAATGATAAATCCACTGATAACATACGACGGTATCATGTTCAATGACATTAGACAGTGGCGGCCTTGCGATATACTCATATATTCATACCTACGTACACACGCTCTGATTGCGTCCGTCAGTCTGTCCAATTCCTACTGGCATCACCGGCCGGAAAGTTATTATATAATGTACTTGCCCTTTCGTAAAATCCAATAGATATATAACGCCTTTTACTAATAAATTCATGAATCACACATTTCGTATTGTAAGTGCCATAAATACATACAAAAGAAGATAACACAAATATTCTGATCTAGGAGAGAATTGAAATTCATAACTTAGCCATCTGCCTAAGCGGGGACCAAACTCGGAACTACATTACGCCGTATAATGAATCAGTGAATGGATACCACAATAAATACCGATTATATTTTTATATACATATTTTTTAATAATTGTTCTTGAAAGTGAATGTGAAAAAAATTAAAATCTACTAAATATTTTAGGTACCAGCATAAAATACCATATATACCTACTGAAGACATTGTAGGACTTTTTTTTATATTCGCCACCATCACATGACTCAACAACATATTCATATTATGTTAATATCTAATCATATCTCATACTAGATTTACTCATGACGTGCGAGATAAGAAAAAAATCAATAGATACAGTTGATAACGCACTTGACAAAGAAACTCTACAGATGAAGGATGTGGGAGAGATGAATTGCACTTCGTAAGGAATTAAACGTTATTCAACGAGACCATTGAATCTTTTCGTCAATTAATTTCTAATTAGTGTTAGCCGTCATTAAATCAAAGTTAATGGTTATCATAGGCATAGCGTAGTCAAAAAAATCGAAGTATACGGTAAAAATGAATCGGGGAGAAAAGTATTGAACAAAAATCTTGGCTTTGTCCGCCTCAATTTAAAATATTAATACATACATTTTTTTTTTGGACTCGAATATTGAGAGAGTAGATTTTTGCTTCCATGTGATAAATATCTTTCGTTCTACGTTGTAAGAACCTTTAAAACAAAAATTCGTCAGTAAAACTAAGGAAGAAGTGCCCGAAACGACAAAAATGCATATTTCGTGCATATAAAGTCGTGAAGTACCTAATTTAAATTCTGATGAAGAGCATTCAACACTGTTACTTTTATGTTGAATAAAATACTTACGTAAACTAGTAACTACAATGATATTGGTGACATCATGTAAGCGGCAGGCAATGATAACCTTAGGTAAAAATTATCACAACACTAAAAGATTATAGTGAGAAATTAATACGAAGATGATGTAATTGCCAAGAAATAATCTAGCCTTGCCTTTTCGCCAAATAGAGCGAGCATAAAGAAAAATTGACATGCTAAACATTTTGCGAAATAACAACGCATTGATAACAAACGTATAACGATAAGTACCTTTCACTATCTATTAGGTAAAGTCCAAGTTTTTAAACAGGTATGAACAAAATTTGCAACGCTCGATTGGCTAGCTATAAAATATGTGATATCCCTATATCTTATCTCAAAATTTTCTTATTAGACATGTATCTTTTGTATGACAAAACATATATTTATCGTAGCGAATGCGAAAACAAATATCTTGCTTACATCCGACGATCAGTATGCAGAATACGTAAGACTAGATTCTTTCTGCTCCAGACAAGACGATTATGTAGAAAAGACAGATACCGCGAGGATTATCTTAACGCATAATATAACTTCACCAAGTAAACTTTAAGAGCTTTCCAAGGGAATCTTAAGTGTCCCACGGGCGCAAATTCACTTGTACCATCTATCGGAACACATAAAAAAAGATAAACGTGAGTTCTACGAAAGTCGGTTCCCAAGCACCGTGTCTAGCGAGGCTTACGAAACTTACAATTTCATTAAAATTATCTTTGCCAGAGATAAAACGGGTTCCTTTCTTAAATTATTAAAGAACACCCGGGGGCTCCATTGAAATTTCCCACTGATTAAGATAGGTACACACACCGCGGCCTAATGCGAGCAACATGAAATATACAATCGATATTAAGCGTTATTCTCTCTAAACCAGAAGTGAAAGTCGTTTGAAATGTAACAGATGACGCGATTACCTTCATAATCGATGTACACACGCCGCAATGGAATCGATAATTCACAATGAAAACATCATTTGCCGACGAAATTACAATCGTAACAACGTTCAAACGGAGAAAGCACACGTTATAATCATAAACGGTGGTTTTACGTTACGATACGTTGCGAACTTACAAAATTAAACATAAACATTTAGAAATGATTATAATTATTGAATGGATATTAATATTGTATCGTTAAGGAATGGGGACATAGACGTAGCACGATAGTGGGTTTCAGGTTAGATTCCCGGCCAAGTAATAAGTATCTAAGAGATGAATGTAAACTTCTTCTCTGGACCTGAGACACGATATCCTACCTATGACACGAAAATAGTGCGACGCTATGAATGTAGGAAGTATTACAATCAATTCCTCATGTAAGTATAGCTATTGGGGTTTTTAACACGCTTTTATTAGTTTCCGTTGTATGTTTGTATGTAACGGCAACTTTGAACGTTATTTTGACCGTCATAAAAACTTCGGATTAATTTGAAACTTTGCATACTTATCAAGGGCCGATGATGAAATGAAAAACATAACAAAAGATAAAATTAATAGTTACTTTAAGACACACATATGTATATCACAAAAGCTAATTTTTTAGTTTTTTTTTTCAACTATTAATTTTATTATTCGGTGCGACAGTATACATCCCGCATTGCAAAGCGAGAAATATTAGAACACATAAGCAATTTAATAGGTTCAGAAACCTTACAAGCTCCGAAACAATCTGTATAATGTAAGCGATAACACAACCGACGTTACGCCGGTACGGTATTTTAATTTTAAGTATAGTATATGATCAAATCATTTGTTTAAAAATTGTTTAAACATCAACGAGTAAATGAAACAGTTTACTATTTGCCTGCCTGTCGATTTATCTGTACTATACGTATCTGTAAATACCTAATTATGTTCCGATCACTTAGCAGTATAAATAATCTATATATTAATACGTGAAGTGAAAATGTGCAGAACCATTTTTCCAATGCTGCGTGCAGAGAGGACTGTGATACTAGACATACGTGAAAGTTTATGCAGAGAAGATTGATAATATTTATTTATAACAAGTATTACAAATATTTTAAATTAAACGAAATAAAATACTCATTGTTTACATAACTGACAACAATACGGACAATATGAAAAGTTCTGTAAAGGATTTACTTTCTATACAAGATTATTGATTTTGATTTTGAAAGCCTTCAATGAAAACATCAGTAATCATGTTAGATAACAATTGCGATATAGTTTAATGATAAGATTGGAACCTTCTAAGTTTATAAAAAATGTTACCGGTTTTACAACCCCTTGTTGCACGATTAGTCAAAGTCCAAGGGTTACAGATATCACAGTCAACTACAAGCTAAGTGTACCTACTAAGGTTTCCCTCAATGTCAGTTGTATTACTATCAAATCTTATCAATAAAAACAAGGTAAAGGTGGAAGAGCCCTCTTTAAACGAAGTAGAACGCTTTGTGGTAGTATCTAGTTTGTGGTGGTATTTCTACCCTATAACAGCAGTGTTAAGCGCTGCTATGTTCTGTTCTGGAGGGAGCCATACTTTTAGACTATGATTTTATCTGGGGCTGATTATAGATGTCTATGGGTGGCAGTTGCAGTGGCCACGATAAGTGTACCATCAGGCGTGCTGCATGCTTTTTTGCTATTTCGATAAAATAAAATAAAATAAAAAGACTTTTTACAAACAATGTCAAAAAACATTTAGGTAATACATAAATTACCAATGAGCTCGCGGCAATGTCGCCGCGGCGGTGCCGCCTTTACAGTACCTACTCTGCATTTTCGTGGAAACCCGTTCAGGATCGGTTCAGTCATTTAAAAGAACTATTCCGTACACATGGACTACCATTATAAATTACATACAC
>DWNY01000446.1:0-16393 GCA_018250635.1 Telegonus apastus | reverse complement strand
ACCTACGCGTAAAATATTTACAACTTCAAATGATAGGACGAATTTTTTTTCAAATGGTGTGAAAAGTACTGAGTGTTTCTATTTATTGAATCAAAAAGCAAATAGAAAATTATCAATTTTATGGTATTAATATAGTAATTACCTATAAATTATTGTAATGTAAAAATCTTTTTTTAATATCTCTTTAGTATAGATAGTATAAAATACTTAATTTATAATCTCACTGGGCCAGCTATTTATTCATTAAATCTACAATAATTTAAAGCTTTGCAAATAGTTAAAGAGTAATAAAAGCATCAGGGTTTTACGGCAGTTCAGGTATTTTAAATGAATAGAAACATCGTGTATTCTGCATATAGAGAATCACGAGTCACTAAGACAACAAAATGGCCGTGCAAACAGCTGGCCCTTCGCGCCCAATTATCGATAGAGTACATATTGTCGCAGATTAAAAATATCAGTAGCAATCGTCATTCCCTAAATCGAAACATTCTGAATATTCCTAGATTGCCTACAATTAATGAACCTATAATTTGCACTAAAAAGCCTGAGTCGAAAACACTAGAATATAGGGTTGCCAACATTTCGTGGAGGAGTATTTTTCAGAATAAAAAAAAAGTCTTGTACATTAATTTTCATTTCAAATTCTTTTCATTTCTAGTAAAAGTATTCTTTTTATTTATCACATTTAAAATTATCAAATAGATTTTTTTAAAAATAAATTTGTCAATTTATTTAAAGCATTTTTGCGTACTACATATTTTCCATCAGTATATACATAGTACGTATACAGGAAATATAACACAATACTATTTATATTGCGGTTGGCAACCCTACTAGAATCAGACATTCGTACGCACGGAGCGAGTAACATAATGGAAGGTGGGTCGTTTCGGCACCGCTAACAGTAGTAGGACGTCGAGAGCCCCAGTTTGCATGTGTAGGAATACATACTGCTCCTGTTTGATACGTCCTTGTTCTCGCAGCGCTGCCCGTTGAAGCCTTCGGGGCATCTACAAAAGATTGCTGGTTTAGGAATAGGGATATTAAAAAAATGTGGGAGTACTCTTTTCTGTATAGCAGTAGTACCTTCGTCACAGACATTTCCATCTTCTAATAGTAATACTAAGAAATATGCTCCGATTCAAAAGGTTTGAGGCTGCAGATACGATTATACAAGTTCCTACTTAGTCCATAAGGGTAGCACCACGTCTGTAACTATACTTAATTTAGACTTAAATTGCAGTTGGGGTTTTGGTGGAGCAGTGAAATCTTTCCGTTTATTGGCAATGTAAATAGCAATTCATTCATAAAGAATCTACATGAAGAATAAGACAACAATTTGTGAAAATTCTGCATTTGGAATAGTAATAGTCCACAATTCCTCTCTCTACCTACTTGATAATTTGTCATATATCTATCTTTTTTGTTGTGTAATCTGACAAATATGTGATTAGTATGAAAATAAACTTACTTGCAAGCTTGTTCTTGAACAAGCTCGAAGAATAAACAAGTGCCTCCGTTGAGGCAGTAGGATGCCGGGTCCGGCATCGGACACGGCGCGCCCACTGAAACGAAGAACATTAACCACATAGTAAAAAAAGAAATAATTTTAATTTACTTAATGGCAAATAATTTTGTCATATAGTCAGTGTTATTAGACATTAGTGCCAATTATCATTGTAAATGGTGGCTCCTATTTTTTACTGGGGTCGATGCATACCGGAACGTACATACTTGTATTTATATTTGTGTAAGACAATATAATCTAGATAAAAATACGTAGGTAATAAGTAATCTTCCCGCCAATTATAGAAAATGTAGTTTAGATCATAGAATAGAGAGTACCTAATTGAGAAAATAATCGAATGATGTCTTAACGAATTTACGAATGATAAATGATTCCATCGCTTTTAATGTTTTTTTGCAAAATCTCATAACACACGAGGCCATTTTCAGCTTATTTATGGGTGTTCGACTTTCGACTCTAGCGCGGTACGGACTAAGTTCCGGTATGACAATTGTCCTGTATTTATAGTGCCATTTTGAAAGTTGTGTGACGTATCTACTTTTTTCTAGTAGTATATCAATGTTATCACGTATCACTGTAACACTACATTTTTCTTAGTAATATGGTAAAAACACAATGCCGTCAATATCAGTTGGACCGCTAATTATTCGCGATAGGTAACTGATCATTCCATTGGCCTTAATATCAGTATTGTTTGCGGATCAAGTTCGAGGAATCGGCAGTAGAGTTTCCCGCGAATGAAGTGAACCGGTATTGAACTTCAAACAATACGTGATGCGATTGTTGGGAAAATTGGCACAATAATGGAGCATACAGATTCACTGCAATGAAAAAATGGAACATAAATTTGCATTGTCAACAAGACGCATCTTGCTAAAATAATGTATTTATTTGTCTACTTTGAATATAGCTTTCGCTATGTTTTAACTCACAATAAATAAACTTTATTTGTATTATTAATGAGTATATTGTGGGAATTATTATTCTTAGAGCAGTGATGGCCTAATGGTCGAAACTCGTCTTGTCAATCGGGGGGTCGGAGGGGCAAATCAGGCACGCACCTCCTCAGAAACCTGCATAGCTATAGTGTCTGCACTGCCGGGTGAAAACCATTAATTTTGTGTTATATTTCAACTTCACTCCTATCCGAAATTTTCATTTCGGATTCGGGTACGGTTTTGGATTTATAGATTTATAATTCTGATATCCGAATGTTTCAGTTACGTTTACGGATATCCATAACATCCTTGGTGTATAAATTCGTACCGGTATCTGGAGCTGCAGGCGTGGGCGGTAGGACGCTGACGTTGGCGGTGGCTATCGCTGGGGGACCGACAGCGCCTTGCGCTCTGCACTCGTACGATGCAGAGTCTTCCCGCCGCGCGTGCCTTATCACTAACACCGAGCGCCTTCTGGAAAGAGTAAACAAAACAATTGATCAATTATAAGACAGTTTACGCATAAGACAATTCCTCATGAGGTATTCCCGGATCACTATGGGGTTCTTGAGAGCTGTGAAACTCTCATGCAGTCCACCTATAGCCCTTATATTCCTAGTCGCTGTAAGATTCTGTAGCACCACAATGGTGATAATGTTGGTACTTGTTACTAATCCACTTGTATTTGCTACAAATGGTGTTTGTACTATTAACTATTAACAGTCGGATGTTTTTAAACCGTTGGAAGTCCTCCCACAAGGTTTAACGATTGTTATACTATGTTATGACAACTGGACTGATTTAACGTGCGAGTAACACGGAAATGATCGTTATTTTCGAACCATCAAGAGTTTAACGTGTATAAAATATACATTAACTTGGCAGACAGAAGGTGGTAGAGCCCTTTGTGAAGGTTTGAAGGATGTGGTAAGGGAGATATACTTATTCGAGGCGTTGCGTCTTAGTCCTCAGCATCAGCACGCATCTGTGGCCGACCTCAGGTAGGACTATGATCTTATCTGGGGTTGATTACAGATGTCCATTGGCGGCAGTGCCCACTTACCATCAGATGGGTAGCATACTTGTTTGCTAATTCCATAAAAAAGACACTTTCAATTCGTTAGTGTCGTAGAATTATGTTTCCTGTGGACTCCTAACACGTTTGAAGTATGAAGGAGGTATTTTATAATAGCACCTTTGTAAGGTTTCCAATCAAAATCTGAAATAATGGACATATACCTAATTCATGAATACCTCATACTGTAGGTGTTTATTGTTCCTTTATATTGATTGCTCTATCAGATATGAATATTACCTAGCAGTTTATCAGATGTAGAGTAATCACTGCTACTCATGGATTTACAAAAGTTGCTCTGAATTAGAAAAAAACAACGCACGTAGAATTAAGTATTAAGATGACGTGTAGTCTAAGGTAGAAATGCTTCTGCTCTAAGACAGAAACGGGTATTGCCGTGGTGGCTGCATTTAAACTACAAAGGTTTTGACATTAAAAAATCTTGTAAACGAATTTTCAAAGAAATTTATTATACGCACTCTCTTTTACGCATACCGTGCTTTGAACCAGGAGGGTTATTTGTATTCTAATTAATTACTACTCGACAAATAGTGGCTTGTTTAGATAACGGTCGTAACGGATGAAGATTATTCCTTGCTTGCTATTATAAAATCAAATTGGGTAGAAAGATTCATATAAATACCAAATATTGACAGTGCAGTTATAGTAGAAGTGTTTTTTTTTTATAATCATGAAGTAGCAAACAAGCATGCTGCTCATCTGATGGTAAGTGGTCACTGCCGCTTATGCACATCCTTTATCAATCCCAGATAAGTCTGTAGGAGGATCACAGATGCATTGACTCTGAAGATTAATTATTTTTCGTGTTGATAAATGTACCTATCGTAGTGTCGCGAATGGATACGGTAATGGGTAGTTACGATCACTGTGACTAAAATGTTATCTAAAAGCCTATTTAAGATGTCATAGGGTATTTGAAGATACTGTAAATTATTTTGATTAATGCAACTTTGTTTTTATGGATTTTCTATAGAAACTATTGAAATGCTTGTCATTGTCAACTACTTTCTTTGCACATATCTCAGCAGCTACATGAAAATGTCTGTCTGATTAGAAATTCTATTTCGATAACTACACACACACATCATTCGCCACACAAAAATATAAAAATGTGTGTGTTTTTTTATTTACTTCTGATCACAAGTCAAGTTACTTTGACACGAGCGTCAGCTTTGTACGCTTGGGAGCATTTGCCACTTCGCTAGCTAGACCCCTGTAGACCAAGCAACGACCCGTGAAATTCCTGTAGCGATTCGTCACAATTGCTTGCTCCAATTGCCTGCATTTCTGCATGCATGTCAAACACTTTTGCCTTGAAATAAAGACCATTTTCTTCTATCAACACTTTACGAAATGAATGATAAGTCTTCGGGCAATGACGCCTCGTCTGGGTACGCGATTACTGGAATATGTCGTTCATGTCTGCGTATTGTTATTTCATCATAATAAACGATGAAATAAAAACTCTTCCAAAGAACTGAAAATTTCTATTAGTTCAACTAATTATAACAATATTCCTAAATTTCTTAATTATCTGTAAATAAAATACAGATAAAAATAGTGACCACATGGTCGAATATAGAGTCCGCACTAAGCGACTAATTGTGTTTGTTCTCTTGATTGTCGCAACCTGACGTAGCAGCTCCTCAGTTGTTCATTATAAAATATAAGCCGAACGCGCATACTATAATAAAAATTAGAAAGTACCTATCTATCTAAATTGCGCTCATGTGAAGCCGGCGCTGGTCACTAGTTATACAGGTAAACCTTCCTTTTTAATCGTTCAGTCTATTGATGAAATCCGCATCAATATCAGTTGCATTTGAAAGATCGAGAACAGACGGCAGTCAGCAACTTTGTTTTACAAAACCAGAAATAATCAAAATCAGTTCTATAGTAGTCGTGTAAGAAAATTATAAATTTGCCTTAATTGTCTCATCAGGCTATCAGCTGGGTTAGCGATTATGTTCAATCAGCTAATCAGTTGAGCGTGTAACAGACGGTAAAGTAACACGTTAATGTAAGCACCACGTGAGCTTATGTTTGGACACGGCCTCTCTCTGTATCAAGATCATAGGCTTATTATAGACGCTAATTGGGTCATAACGTGTGATGCAACGTCCAGTTACGATACTACTCGATTAGCAAGAAAAGATAATCACAGATTCATGTCCGGCATATTCCTAAAGCGATGGAACTTGCAAACGGCCAGTAATTCTACTAATACTAGTTAATTACTCTGGTGACGATTGAGCGACCATTTGACCTCAGGTAAACTAGATCTGCTCAAATGTTAATACCTGGTAGGACAGTAGAAGTTGATTTTAGATTCGTTGCTATTTTTGGGCTAAGTTGGAATGTTTTAAAGGGATACATGTTATTAGGTACTATTCTACATCCTCCAAACAAAAATACGGCATCGCTACGTTGCTGTTATAATGCGGAAATAACAATTGACGTAATTGTATCAACTAGAGACATAGACCTACTTATCCGAGGCGTTCCAACTTAGTGCTCAGGGGCAGCGACGCATCTGGGGTCAGACTTTGGTCTTATCTGGGGTTCATTACAGATGTATATGGGCGGCAGTGTTCACTTATCATAAGGTTGACTGGATGCACGTTTGCTACTTCCAAACATTAAAAAACTCTACCTAATAATAGGAATATATAGAGTTTAAAAGTAAGAAAAATATGTCGAGGCCTGTTTTTCATAGTAACCGATTAAAAAAATTAAGCAACATCGGACGCTGCGGAGACTTTGATGATGGGATTTGATGACCGCTAGTGGCTAAACACATGCGCTTCCGTGCTACTGAAAACCATAAAACCATTCTTTTGGACTGTTAACATAGAATAACACGTTAAACTCTGTCAAATAACTTATATGCTGTTTGAAACATCCGATATACATACATATGTTAGTCGTTATTCCGTGATAATCTTCACCAACCCTTATTGTAGGGGTCGGGGTACTCTACCGACTCTATCCGAGTATGTCGTAGATCTGCCACGCTCGCGAATAGACGTAGCCAACAAGCAGGCAGTCCACGTGATGGTAACTGGTCTGTGATCAACCCAAGATAAGATTAGCATCATGTCTAAAGTTGAGCACACATGCGTAGCTATCCCTGAAGACTAAATTGAAATGCCTCGGATAAATATATTACCCTTAGCATACCATTCAAAACAGAACACATCAGCGCTTAATGCCGCTAAGTGGCGAAGGTGTACTATAATGATTCCTCTTTTGAATAGACGTTTAAAACGAATTGAACGTATTTCAAAAGTGTTATAATAACTCACCTATAATTCTGCACCCGAAATCTCCTAAGAGCGATATCGGCGACGGGCTTCCCGTCCTTGTACCAGGATATCCGGGGCGGCGGGCGCGCGCTCGCCCGACACTCCAATTTCACCCGGCTACCCCGGGTCGTCTTAACTGACTGCATCTCTTCTATCCGCGCTGGGCTACCTGTGGACCAAATATGCTAGTTATACATAGCTTCAATGGAATACAAACTTAAATAATGTGAGGAAATCCAAGTACCAAATAAGCTAATGTGATATTATTTGGGCACTTTGTACTCGTATCATCATACTGTGGTTGTTTTCGTATTCATTTAAAGTTTAGATAGTTTTGTTGATAGATGTCACAAATAAACACTTTACCTATGTTACACTTTACCTACCTACATTGTGTAAAAATTTGGAATTTACAACTATAACGTATATAAACATAACTCATAACTACATAAACGTGACGGCAGCATAAAAGCAGACTGGCTAAATTTCCTAAGGGGAAAATCCATGATAAAAATATTAGACATATTTTTTCTGATAATGTACATGGTTATAAAGCATTCGCATCGAGCAGTGCTTTTAAAAATCCCTTCATGTAGCGATATCACTTCTTTAGATACAAAATCTGCCTTTAAATACGTTTAGTTAACTTAAGGTTCAATGAGTTAAATAAAACTATAGAAGATTAAATCACACTGAATTCTATGTATATTTTTCGGCTTAAAGTTGTTGAAATTGGAAGACAAGAATAACGTTAGCGGACTGTAATTAATAAAACACTAAATTAGCTACACCTTGCCAAAAATGTGTAGACTTAAAGTCTGCATGTATAAGCACTTTTTAGATAACACCGTAGTTACGATCCTACTCTCACCTCTCACTTAAAACGTGTCGTCTTTCAGAGTCCCAAACTAAAAATAAAACTGCTGTCATTAGGCCAATGGCCTTATTATTTCGTCTGACGAGTAACATATGTAAGATCAGAAATAACTTGTATTATCTAAACGGGAGTCATCCTTACATGCTATCCATGGCGACAAAAAATTGGCTTCGTTTCATATCTACGTAGTACGTACGCACGAGGGCGTAGTTTCCGAAGTTTCAATTAGTCCTTCCTATACGGACGTCCGTTTTGCAAATTCTGCAAACTATCTTAGGACTATCCAATTGTATCGAATTTACTATCAGACGAATCCGAAGTTACCACGTACAGAAAACACTAACAATTGTAACACGAAAATAATCTGTTGTGATTCATTTAAGATATTTCAGTACGTGTCACGCTTAATGCTCTTTGCTTAAATATATTCCGCTATTGCGAAATAGTGATTTATCTTTGAGCTAATTTATTGGCGACTGTTTATTAAACAAATGAGCGGACAGTTTTGTGTTTCTTTCAATTTGGCGTGTTGTAAAGAATTGGTGTGTATAATTGTTTACGTTCAGTAAGCCGGAGAAATGAGATGTTTATTAATGCACTTGCCTAAACTCTTCACTGCATGGGCGAATATACATTTTCATACAAGTATATGTTGTATATAGTACCTATGACGTATACGTGACTGCGTTAAATACTGCACATGGAAATGTAAATTAGCCAGTTATTTGGTAACCCTTATGTCACTTATATCGAAAGTCTTCACATTTTTTTATGTTATGGAAGTAGCAAATGAGCATGCAGCCCTGATGGTATGCGGCCACTGTCGTACATCGAGATCTGTACCAATCCCAGATAACAATCTTTCCTGAGGTTGGTCACAGATGCGTTGCTCCCCCTGGGGATTAAGTTGGAACGCCTCGAATAAGTATTTCCCTTACCACACCCTTCAAAGCAGAAAACAGTGCTGTTATAAGGCAGAAATAGGTGTGACGATGGTACCGCTGGAGTCGAAACACGAAGGGTTCTATCACTTTTTCAGTCATAAATAATTTTTAAAAATTAAATGTGTCAATTAAAAATATATGTATTTAAAAAGATATCTCAAGTTACTGTTTTGTTATGTGGCGTTTCTTGGTGGACTATGTAAACGAGATATAAATAATGAAACTCAGTGATAGTTTAGGTACACAAAACAATAATCCACTGCCAAAACTATTAGTACGTTCACCCTTTCCATTTCATAGTAATGATCCATTGGAATCCTTCATAATATCGCCCACATTAACTATTTCACAAGAGTTGATTGAACTCGGTTTCTGACGTGAACCATTCATCAAGAGTCGTAGGAAGAATACCATCTCATTCATAACTTCCACGTTCCGGTCCAGAAGAAAGGGATTCCAAGATTTTGCCAAATGTCCCGCCCACGCTGGTGACGTTTGTAGTAAAAGTCTGCATGATAATTATATCAACCCCGTCTATTGACGAGAGAGCAGAGAGCATTCCTTTATAGGTAATTGTAGGAAATTATCTATTTATTTCAAAACGTCTAGAATCATCAACAATCCTTGATATATCCTCAATTTCCTCACTGGCCAATTTCTGATATCTTTTCCAGATTCTTCAGTGGTTTAAGAGATTATGAAAAATTCTGGCTTTATGTATGTTTAATTTAAAAAGATTCAAATTTTCCAACGCCGAAATTTAAACTATTAGTCATTTTTTATTTTTAGAGTTCTTGCGAAATAACTAAAGACATACATATAGTGTATGCACGAATGCCAATGCATTAATTACATTTTTGACTATTCCAGTATAAATACTAAACAAATAAAAGTTTTTCTCATTATCACAACATCTATATAGTAATATATACGTGACGATTTCGAAAAAAATCATGATAGCTCCATTTGTTATTCTTGATCCAGATTTATTTCGAAAACAAATTAATAGTCGCCTACGCAATTTCTAAATTAATGAGAGAAATCCTTTCAAGTACCAAATACCTTTTTTCTGAACATCTTTGTCAGTGACTTTGAAAGCTTTGCTTCATTTAAAAGTAACAAACATTCTACTACAACCGTATACTAACCTAAGATATTGGTCTAGAATTTTACTACATTTGCCGTTATATTCAGATTCCATTATAATATAGGCAGCAACAGCTCTTTTTTCACACCCTTCCGGGATTTTTTTTTTGATTATTTGGAGAAGTAAATACATCTTTTCTCTTTTCGATATGCAATTGCCTTTTAAGAATCAATGGATGTTCATTGACGTCAGTCAGGCGCAATTCAATAAACAGACGCAACGATCAGTTCCTTGAAATCGCCATATGAATATTAGTATGCATACATCCATTAAATATTTATGTGTTTTATGAAACACTATCTGATTCCCCCGGTTTCACCCGCGTTAAAGAAGTAAAATGGCATACATTAATATCTGCCTAATAGCAACTGATATAAGCGCCCACGACGACGGCCGCAGGCGCGTGAAGCGCGAGTTAATGCTTTTTTCAAAAATTAAACTAGCCTACGTTATGTCTTACATCTTCCGCTATCTTCCAGTGAAAGTCCCGTCAAAATCGGTCCAGCCGTTTAGAAGATTGCTTCAGCCAAACAGATAGACATTTTTTTTAAATTGTATATTGGTTATAGGTGCCGTGTATACCTTCATATACATTAAGTAAAAAGTTGATATTTTGATGTTAACAGACACTTCAATTTTATTTTTTTTGTATAGACATAGATCCCGCAAATAATTAAATCATAAATAAACAAGGTAAGTTATAAGCCAAGGTAATATTAAGCCAGTTTTGGCTTTTTAGTTTTATAAGAGTTTTTGAAAAACTAAGCCAATTATCACGTCCTAGACTGGGTTGTCATCGATGTTTGTCACGCCATTATAAATAGTCACGCCGCATCCTCCGGAAACTAAATTGGAACGTACAGGTGAGTGGCTGGCGAGTGTCCAAGACAATAACGACACGACCACGACACGACATACTATCAAAGGCGTGTAAATGTCGGATGTACTAAAGGAGATGTCGAGTTAATGACGTCCAACTAGTGTTTATTGGTTTGTACATTGTTCGATTTGTTAGAACAATGCGGTTGTTGAAGGTGGTAGTATCATTTGTGGTTGATTTCCGGCGGTACCATCGCCACATTTCTACCTAATAAGAACGAAGTTAGGCGCTGCTGTGTTCTGGTCTAACGGGTGTGGTAAGGGAGACATACTTATCCGAGGCATTTCTATTTAATCTTTAACGGTAAACGGATTTGTTGCCAACCTCAGGTAGGACTATGATCTTATCTGGGGTTGATTACAAGTATCCATGGGCGGCAGTGGCCACTCTCCATCAGGAGGAATTTATTGAAAATAATAAAATTTTATGATTCAGGAGAGCGTCCTCATGGAATGATTCCCGCTATTTATCACAAACAAAATAAAGACAGTATCTCATCGCTGCTTAAAAATGTATCTAGCTTCGGGAGTCAGGCTTGCTTGGTGTGATTACATCCAAGAGTATTATTGAAAATTTATTTAATTTTCAAAATATTCCTTGCTACCTTCTCTAATAAAAACTCAATAAATTATAGAACCGTGAGTAATATGAAAGCTTTACATGATTCTACTATTCATCAAAAGATGGCGTTAGTTGTCGTATTGCTACGATTGCTAGTCATATTTTATGTCAAACAAATAATAATTTAAACTTAATAACGAATGAAATTATATAAATCTTTAGGTATGTTATGAGGTAAAACATAAAATTCCATCATCAACTTCTACTTACAACCTAGTAGGTACCTACTTAAAGTAAGAATCACTGGAAATTTCTGTCTATCATATTAGGACTGGCATAGCTTGATACAGATCTCAGACCTTCAATACTACGTTACGTATGTACTAACGTTAGAATGAGGTTTGAATTTAGATTTATAGGTATCTAACATAGTAAACTACGTTATACTACGGTAAATATCAATGTTTTTATTTATGTTATGGTAGTAGCAATCCAGTATGCAGCCCACCTAATCGTAAGTGGTCACTGCCGCCCATGGACACCTGTTATCAACCATAGATAAGATCACAGTCCTACCTGAGGAGGGCCACATATGCGTTGCTACCCATAAGAATTAAGTTGGAACGCCTCGGATAAGTATATCTCCCTTACAATACTCTTCAGACCAGAACACAGCTGCGCTTAACACTGCTGTTATAAGGCAAAAATCGGTGTGGCGGTGGTGTCACATAGTCGAACCACAAAGGGTTCTATCACCTACCAAGTAGTCAGTGTGTAATTATTTTTAGCTCTTTTTTTATTTTTTAATAATGAAATTGCAAAAAAGCATGCACTGATGGTAAGTGCACGTCTTACCACACCCTTCGATCCTGAACACAGCATCGATCACTATTGTTGTTATTAGGTACAAAGAGGTTTGGTGTCGCCGGTAGACCCACAAAGTGTAAACATTGTATACTTACATGATAAGTTAATCGACAGTGGTCACTTACCTTAAAATGTACGTACGTTACCTTAACTTGTACGTGCTACTTCTAGTTTATAAAATTAACACAGATCTCTTATTTGCAACTTAATTCCGCATCAGAAATCAAAATCAGATCCTTGGTCGACACCGTCTTAGACTCATCTATTACTTGCATTCTACAAACTATCACATAAACGCCATACAACGCCATATAATAATGCATGATAATGTATCCAGTGTATTGCTTTAATTATATCTATGTTATGATCGTAAAGCGTTCGAGGGAATCAACGCGTGTGTTCCCACTTCCATCGAAACCCATAAATGATTTTACATCTTCATCCAGGTATGGGGTCAATTTATTGCGCCTGCGCAGGTAATAGTACCGTATTACGTGTGCCCTTTACGATGTTTACTTCGTATACCATCGTGTCTGTTTACGAACAGTTGATTGCGCTTGCTACTGGTCTTTTATAACACAATGATAATGAATAACTTTTTTGGCCACGTACTAGAATTCTGCGATAAAACCTACAGAATTATCAAAGTATCATCAGTTTACCGACTGGTTTGTTAGATACCTATCACCTGTAACCCAGATCTGAGGTTTAGCGGACACGAAAGTCTCGAAATAGTTAATAAAGGTCAACAACTTTGGATAGAGCAAGGTGATTTTTACGATTTGTCACGTGTGCCGTGTGCTTTCGGTACTGTATACCACTACCCTCTCTTCCCGTAGGTGTCGTAGGAGGCGACTAAGCGATAGAATACAGGGTAGCAGGGTCTTTCTAAGTAAAATCAACACCTACTGCTGTCACCACCACGCCAGCCATGAGCGGGGACTATCGACAAAAAATCCGATAAAGAGAGTCCTGTGTGTTTCTGCCTAATAACAGTAGTGTTGAGCGCTGCTGTATTCTGGTTTGAAGAGTGGTAAGGGTGATTTACTTGTTCGAGGCGTTCCTACTTAGTCCTCAGGGGTAGAAGCGCATCTGTGGCTGACCTCAGGTAGGACTGTGATCTTATCTAGTGTTGTTTAGGTACAGTTGTCCATGGGACACTGTGGCCACTTAACACCAGGTGGGCTGCATGCTCGTTTGTTACTTGCATAACATAAAAAGCAGTGCATTATAAAGGGCTGATGGGTGAATGTTAAGAATTCTTTTTTATAGCGTTTGTCTACCCTATTAAATTAAACCTAAAGTTTGGAAAAACTAATATTTGCTAATGGTAGCAAAACCTATATAAACAATATGCTTTGTGTTACTAGCTCAACCACCCAAATCAAACAATCGTCTAAATGTTTCATATTTAAAACAATAATTATTCCAGCTAATTCCCGATACAAAAAAGAATACCTAAATATCTACTGTAATCAAAATATTGATACATAATATAACAAGTTGTTATGTTAATTTACGATATTAATATTTGATCGCACGTAAAAACTTCCAAGTGGCAATAAAGTATAACGTCTTAATTTACGAGTATCACGGCGTAAAGTTTGATTACTAACTGTGGTTGAAGCCTAGATAACTTTTAAAGTATACATAAAATAATATACTCGTAACTCGGGATAGATATTGTTGTTTATGATAACTAATTAAGATCAGCTTAACGCGGTGGTCCTTTTTATCGACGGACCAGATCTTCTTATGATCTCTACTGTGATCTATACGAAGACTAGCTGACCAAGCGTACGTTGTTCTGTCATTTGTATTTAGAAGCCGGTGTGCCATTTAAATAGAGGATTCGACGTCAAAAAGTTACTTCTGATTTTAAATTGTAATAACTTTTGAAAGAGTGGATTGATTTTGAAGAAATAAAGCTTAAATGTTAAGTTAAGATTTGTACTATGAATATATCTGCATTTCCATGAATTCAAGTTACATTCCAAATTCCCAAGTTCCATTCTTATTATATATACAGATACAGATATACAGATTCTGTTTCAGGGTATGGAATTTGTCATCAATGGTTTAGACCTTATTAGAATTTGCACTGTGTGGTGTTGTATTGTTTTTGTTATAGTATATAGAAAATAGCAAATTTATTTTGCATTTTTTTATATTGTGGTATAAGATAATGAGCATGCACTTCAACCCCATATAAAATCACAGCCCTACCTAAGGTCGGCCACAGATGCGTTTCTACCTCCGAGGAATAAGTAAGAACGTTTCGAATAAGTATGTCTCCCTTACCACACCTTTCAAATCAGAACGCAGCAGCGCTTACCACTGCTGTTATAAGACAGAAACAGGTGGTGGTGTCGCCGGAGTCGAACCACAAAGGGTTCTGCCTTTAAAAACTTATGACATGGAATTTGAAAAGTCGAATTTACTGATGATAGTTATGTTTTTAAACACAAAATTTTCGACAATCCCAATCTGTTTTACATGGTTCTCTTTTTCTCTGAAGGACGGCTAGGTTGAGTTTTTATTGGTTTAGTGTTATTTCCATGGTTCTCTGTTTAATGTCTGAAGGACGGCTAGGTTAAGTTTTAGTTGGTATAGTTAGCTACAAGCATGGGTTAGACAAATATGCCTATTGCTATTCTCAAACAAATTACATGTCCCTCCACTGGTCTTGAGATATCTTTTGCATTTAACCAGAGCCTCTGAGCAAAGAGACTACAGTCATTGCCCTTTTGATTTCTACGAATTTAATTTCAGTAGGCCCTTAATCCTGTAAACGGTGCTGTAAAGCGACAGAGACATATGTTCAAGCGAGTGCCAATTACTGAAAACTCGAGAAAATTTGGAAAATGTACTTGGCAGGTACGATTGAAGGAAATATATTATTGTATATCAAGACTTCGCAGAAACGCCTGAGTCACTTATCGTTTTTTATATTTTTATTTTGAGGTTGGTACTTAGTGGACATGTCAACCCTATTGTACGTTATACCTACTATCCAGAATCTTTCCCTCCATATGTTACACGTAATTTTATAACAATCATTAAAATCAGTCAATAATAGTGTCTATCAAGGACTTTGTACTTGCTATAAGAGCCATTATTAATTTATTTTCTAAAACCATTATGACTAAGGGGGCTAAATTAATATCGCTTATTTTATATTATGGAAGGAGCAAACGAGCATGCAGCCCACCTGGTGGTAAGTGATAACTGCCGCCCATGGACATCTGTAATCAACCCCAAATAAGATCACAGTCCCACCTGAGGTCGACTACAGATGCGTTGCTGCCCGTGAGGACTAAGTTGGAACGCCTCGAATAAGTCTCAACACTCTTCATACCAGAACACAACAGCGCTTAACACTGCTGTTATGAGGCGCGCTGGAGTTGAACCAAAAAGGGTTCTATCACCTTTAATTAGTACTAGAAGAAGAATCGGGTTTTATTTCATAGTTGTACATTTTTGCTCATACATTTTTTCCTTCAAAAACTGTTATTTGTATTGCATTTCATGTAACCTTTTACACAATTTGAACTGATAACTTTGCTTATATTTATCTGTTAGGACGATCTATCCTCGGTTTCAATTAATTAAACTAATGAAGGACCAGAGTTGGGCCTCGTATCGCCAATGGTGTATTAACTGCGATCAAGGCAATAAAATGTTCCATTTCATAGATTAAAAATTTAAATTCTGTAGTAATTAAGCAACATACCTATAAACAACATTCCAAATGTGATTTTGTGAAATTCGTGAACTTACGAGTGGGTCATGTTTTTGAACTATGTCTGGTTGAGTGTGCACCTGCATTAGACGAGTTATTTAGGACGAACGCACAATAAGATTTTGTAACGCTTAGATTTATCTACTTTCATGCTTTCAGCATTTCATTTTCTCTTAGATAGATACTTTGATAAACTTTTTTTATTCGCGGTATATAACTTACGTGCAAAATGTCATACACTAAGACTTAAGGCATAGCATGGCTTTGTTTATCAGTTATAAAAGTTTAATGTCTACATCAATTTCATTCATAATAAAATACAGTAATAATTAAAATTAGCTAAATATACAAAGCTCTTAAACATAAATTTAGTCATAACATAAAATAATACTTATAAATTAAATACGCCATCCAAAACACAGGCCTTTAGTATAGTATCCAGAACACTGGCAGCGTTCCCTCGCTGAACAGCGAGGCTGATTTTTAGGGCGAAAGAACTGCCAGC
>DWNY01000445.1:0-16402 GCA_018250635.1 Telegonus apastus | reverse complement strand
ATATATTTAATGTAAAAATCATAAAACAGCTACTCGTTTCATATACCTACCTATTTCAATACAATCGCCGTTTTGAAATCACCCTCATACGTTTAGTTAGAGTGGGAGCTTAAAGGCCCGACCTCATTTTTCGCTACGTAGACCTTCAATACGAACTACACATAGCACTACTTATTACTGTGTTCAAGTTCTATGAGATTCTTGAAGCGCTTAGTTAATGTATAATGAAAGAAAAAGTAATTCACAATACAAGAGCCTCTCTTATCAAGTTTCTGCTGTCTGTAAGTTTTTTTAGGTTATTGAAGTAGCAAACGAGCATGCAGCCCACTTGATGGGAAGTGACCGCTGGCGGCCATGGATATCTATAATCAACCCCAGATAAGATCACAGTCCTACTTGAGGACGGCATAGATGCGTTGCTACACCTGAGGACTAAGTTGGAACCCTCGAATAAGTATGTCTCCCTTACCACTCCCTTCGGACCAGAATACAGCAGCGCTTAACACTGCTGTTATAAGGAAAAATAAATGTGGCGGTGGTGCAGCCGGAGTCGAACCACAAAGGGTTGTAACACCTTTAAAGTATTATAAAGCTTCGTTTACATAATCTTCAAAGTCGTATTTTTATATACAATATTATGACTGGTACGGGCCGTGTATGCACGGTTACGATACGATACAACTAGTATTAGATGACGAATAGGATAGTATTGAACAACCCGCATGTCGGATCGGTCACCTGTCTAACGCTGCAAAAAGTTGCAGTGTGTAACCGCGCTAAATGACAAATTTAGATTTTTCGTGGGTCTGCGTGTTTGTGTATTCATGACTTTGCATGATATTTTGTGTACAAGTCGTCTTCTTAATAATCAAATTTCTTTTTAAAATCTTCTTATTATCCTTTAAGAAGTATCAACTCTTCGTTCGACCTCAATCATCGTGGAATTAAAGCTTATACTATAGTTATTCATTACCGTATATTGTGTCATCACGAAATACGAAATTTACTGCTACAATGTACGAGTTTATATGTACGTACTATCCCATCCGCTCGCGTGCACTCGTGTTCCATTTTCTGGCATTGCGAAACATGCTTATTTTATGGGTGGCTTAAAAAGTAGCATAGGTGGCATGTATTTTTAACGGGATCAAACAAAATTGCTATATTTAAAATATACACTGAAAGAAAAAAAATAAACCCAGTTTTAAGTTTCGCTTCGTGCAAATATGCACAAAAAATGCACAGACGTCCATTTATTTGACTCTACTTTTTATATATTATAGAATTGGTAAACGAGCGTGCAATCCTCCTGATGGTAAGTGATGGTAAGTAATGGCTACTGCCGCCCTAGAACATCTTTAATCAACTCCCAAATAAAAATAGGCTTCTACCTGATATCGATCACAGTCGCGTTGTTATCCCTGATGACTAACTTGGAACGCCGCGGATAGGAATGTACCCCTTAGCACACTCTTCAAACCAAAACAAAGCACTGCTTAACAGTGCTTTCTTTAGTCAGAAATAGAGGCGGTGGTGACGTCGGAGTCGCCGAACCACAAAGAGTTCTACCACCTTCGTATTTCTACTGTCATAAGTGTTTATACACCTTACGGTCATGAAGCTTTTACACAGTACAACTAGTAATGGGCGCAAGTTGGCTTCAAAACAAATCGATTACCATAATTGGCACTCACGCCCACCAACGCACAACCTCACTTAACGGTTTATGGCTTCATCATCAACACGTACAATCACTCTAATACAATTTACTCTCTTTATAGTTAATACACACAGCATTAGAAATAAATATCTAAGTCACAAAATAAAGGAAGTACATGAATTTGCGGCTTCCTGGCCCTAGTATCATCAGACCTATTTATGCTGTGTAACTAGCTTTGTCTTCCGATTGATAGTTCAGCAAGTACAGTATAGACACAACAAATATTGTGACAACTCCATGTATTAAATTAACATTATATTAACAAAATCATTCTTCAGTCAAGTCGATAACAACTAAAAACAGCAACTATTAACTAACATGTAATGAATAGATAGTTAGATACACGTATATTCAAACAACTCGTTCATTAGTTACATGAACCAGAACCCTACGTTGGTCTTCGTACAACATGCTTCTATTATACAACGTCTGAATAGTTTCCACGAGCGCCCAATTCACGTGCTATATTGGCAACGTAGTGTGCCTTAGTTTTATGAATGGAGCTAATTTCGCCTAAACTAAATCTGATCTCGCGTAAAACTTCGCCGTCGCTAGCTAGAAGTGTGCATGTTAAGTTCGTGCTTATTTCCAACTAAATGTTTACTAGATTTTAGTTTACTTTTATGAACTACACACTAGAAATTCTAACAAGTAAACAGCAGTGCTTTTAAATTATGCAAATAAGCAATGAACAACACATATATTTTTACCCGACTGCGTTAGGAGGGTAATATTTTTCTAACGTATGCATGTATGTCAATTTCTATGGTAAGCTCCACAGCCCAACGGCTTGATGGATTTTAACATACTAGTGGACCCGCCACAATGGTCTAAATTCAACCATAATTAAAACCAAATAAAAACTTTACTTGAACATGTATTTTTCGTCTTTGCATTAGGAAAATATTTAAAATAGAGAAAATGAGGTTTCATTTGTCGAGCTGAATTAAAAAAAAAAACAATGCATTTCTGACAATATTATCCCTTCTCGGTCATTCTCTAAATGAACCTTAATGTATGTCTAATCTCATACTCCTCTCAGCACGCAGTATTCGAAAAAATGTTCCGCTAATTTTCGCTTCACGTATTAATATATAAATGAGGTGTCGTTAAAATCGTCTCAGTTGTCACAATGACATAAACTTTTGACTTGACATGACACTTTTTTAAATTTGGTCCCTGCGAACGAAGATAAAAGGGGGCGGGACCAAGTATGTTTTTTTTTATCATAAACCGACTTCGAAAAGGAGAAAATCCTATGTTTATTCTATGAAGATTCAATGATGATAGAAATTAACTAATAATAACACTATATCTGTATCAACTGCAACAAAGAACCAAAACTTTAAAATATATTAAATTTGATCGTTACATTTTTATGGATAGACTCAAAATACATACTAATGGTGAAATCGCCAACAGTAATAACGATTAGCAAAAATATTTGAGCATTATATTACAAGTCTAGCTGTGTATACAACAATACATACGTACATACGAGGCATTTAGTTATTAGAACAACGCGAGGCGCTGTTGGCGGGAGTTAGTGCGTTTTCATGTATGCAATATCAAATTCAATGAAATTATTAACCCAATTCATGAACGAACAATGGCGTATTATTAACCGGGGTAAATAAGTCGCGGTGTGACCTCCATCCGTTACTTGATCGTTTGCGACAATTGCTCCAGGAAGTGAGGAGATTAAACAGTAACTTGCGTTTGATTAACTATTTATTAAATGAGTATGAAATTATGCATAACATATAAAACTGTAGGTTTGCGGTCGGTCGCAAATCGTCATTTGCGACATTTGTATAATGTTGGGTGTCGTCACACCCAACATTATACAAGGATACTGAAAAATGAGGAGTTAAATATAATAAATTAATGAAGTAAATATTCAATTCTTTGATATGGCTAGCCAATAATATACTTACCTAATATTTTTGAGAACTTTACTAAAAACGGTACAAACTCATTCTTCTTTTTAGCTCTTTCATGGTCTATGAAATCTACCGAGCCGCACTTAAGCAGTGAATTAGAGTACGGTCTAAGCCCTTCTCACTATGAGAGGATACCAGGTGTACTTACTTAAACAATATTAACATCATACTGATACAGCATTTTCCGAAACGAATGACAATTTCGCTCCGATATTTAAAACAGCATAGCCAAATTAAACCGGGACCTAATTATCGCACGAAAGCGGTAAAGCGAATATTCATTAGCTATCAACCCTGTTATTGTGGTATTAATGAAAATAAAAATATATTGTGAAAGAAAATTTGCCAACATCATGCCTTTTATATGGCGACGGCACGAGGAAATTAGGTACTAATATGTCGCGTTTCTTTTCTCAAAATCAATCACGCATTAATTTGTTATCGACCTTAACTAAAACTTCAGTCCATTTAATATTAAGAAGTAAGTGCCTTATCGATATGATAGGAGGCGTGACACCGTAACATAGGTGTGTTACATCAGCACCCACTGCGTCACCAACACACATGCTAGGCGCAGTTACTATTGGAATAACCCCGATTAGGGAGGCCTACATCTAATACTGGGCCTAAAAGGCTATTCGACGGAGTAGGTCAATAAAACAAAACCTACTAGCAAGGCCTAATGGTTAATTTATATTTTTAAATTGAAGGAGCACACCATCATAGGTAAGATAACGAACCTCTGACAGAAAATTAAACCCGCTCATCACTATCTGTAATCAACTCCATAATTAGTAGGTATTGAAATCCCATCAACAACAAATGCGTTGCTACCCTTGAAGTCCAAGTTGCCCCGATATTTCGCCTTCACCTCACCCTTATTACGAAAACACATTAACGTTATATGCCTACGTACTTTATTTATAGGGCAGTAGCAAGAATCGCTAGAAAGTCACGTGTGAGTGCCAAGCCGCGCTTCAACACAACAGCGAATAGGCTTCTTTTATGGTATCAGACTGTTCCTAGAATACGTATATGTATAAGTATTTCCAATTTCACATCGTGTGTCGGATCATACGTGCATCACACCAACTTTGAATCAGTTGGTGTCAAAACATAAGGCTTACAAATATTTAATATCTATTCTAATCTAAGCTATTCTGCTCTTTATCTGCTTTATTCGAAAATCACCTAAACGTAAAATCACTTAAAAGTAAAATCATGTTATGTGTAAAACGTATTCAAATTATATATGTATTTGTGTTTTTATCAATAGAGGAGAATATCTCCTCAGGTTTAAAGATAATAAGATGATCCATTTCTGTTTATTACCTATTATTGTTTAATGCAAAAAGTTACGCAAATTTATTGATAAACAAAATATGGAGGCAGTTTTAATGAACCGACATCCATCGTACAAAAACTTTCTATCGTAACGAAATAATAAGCTGGCTGAGGGTAAGTCCAACTCTGCCATAACTTCGTTTAAACTCCGCAATATATTCATGTTATATATGTATCAAGTCGATTCTATTTACGCTTACCACGAATAGAGTAACGAAACAGGCACATAGGAAATACACTATTTTTTACCCATTATCTAACAATGGCAGACGCATGATCCTAACCTACCCTATTATTATTATTACTACGCTAAGTGCGAATTAGCAAAATGTTGATCAGACACCTCTGAGAACATTATGGAGGCCCAGAAATGCCGGCCAACTGGGATTCGAACTTAAGAACTCGAATTGCTACTTTTTAAATTAGTTACGTAGATCATATGTACCAATGCTAGTACCTAATACCATCTAATACTGTACAAAACGGTCCTTATTAGCGAAAGCTAAACGAATCATTTAATCTCGTAACCGGGAGTAATACCAACACAACTCAACCAAGGGATTGCAATGTAATATTGTGTATTCAGACCAGTTTATATTTTCCTTCCCGCTTGTAATACTAAAGAGATCCAAGGATGGTACCATCATAACTCAACTAAACCCACTACTAGTAAAATTGTGTATTCCGACCAGCTTATATTTACGCAATACTAATTACCTACTTTTCATTTGGAGGCCGGGGTCCGGTCGCTTTATTTTTAACCGACACACCAAAATAGATGTTTTGTTAATTACAAGTCTCTCTCTGTCAGTCTGACTCATAGCCTAACAAAAAGTCGGTTTAAAAGAAAAGCTGTTATATACTTAAAAACAAATTATTGCAGAAATGTTTTTCATATTCCATAGCCACGCAGATACAATAGTTCTTTCATAATAATACCGGTTATATCATATGTTAACATCATAGCAGTGTTAAGTGCGAGTGCCATCATGCCAAGCGAGAGTGCCATCAGGTCGAATGGCCGC
Organism: Telegonus apastus; assembly: GCA_018250635.1. Classification (NCBI taxonomy): domain Eukaryota; kingdom Metazoa; phylum Arthropoda; class Insecta; order Lepidoptera; family Hesperiidae; genus Telegonus; species Telegonus apastus. The sequence goes on along the minus strand of DWNY01000445.1, from coordinate 10,370 downwards.
TTGCTACTGCGAATTCGGGCAAAAAAACACAATAATGGACAACCGACAATTAAATTACATTAGGTCCGCTTAAGCTTACATTTCGTAGCAAAGTTAAAACGAAATTTAATAATTCCCACAAAATTCCCGTACCGCAGCCATTAAAAAGTGCCGGCAAAATTCGCAAACACGCTTTCATCACACCAAAAAGCGAGAGTCAGCGGAAATTGTAAAGAAAACATTTGGGGTGAGTAAGTTTTACGTTATCCCCTGCCCGTCGTAAGAGGCGACCAAAAGGGGGCTTTCAGCGTTGCGGGTGGTAAGAGTGGGAGCTCGAACTGTCCATCCTGCGATACGATCCTGCGATATAAGGACGGCGGTATGTGAGGTCGTATACAGCCAAGCACAAGACGGTGTGGCGAGCAAAATACTGGCCCGGGCGAAGCCCGATGGGACAATTCTTTGTAATTCCAATGCATACTTTAAAGGTGATAAAACACTTTGTAGTTGGACTCCGACATAACCACCGCTATACCTATTTCTGCATAATAACAGCAGTGTTCAGCGGTGTTATGTAAAGGCGTGAAGGGTGGTGGTATGGAAGACGTACTTATCAGAGGCATTCCAACTTCATCTACAGAGGTAGCAACGTATTTGTGACCAAACTTAGGTAACCTTGCTCTTATCTGGTGTTGATTACAAATGTCTATGGGCGGTAGTGGCCCCCTTACCATTAGATTTACTGTATGTTCATGTGGTAAATCCATATTTTAAAAAAGTAGTTACATACAACATGACAGTTCATTGCAATATATGGAGGCGCTGACGTCAGCTCTCATCGAGGACATAAATCTCTTGACCTATTGTCGCGTTAATAGAATGTTATGAATATAAATTGCTCAATCATGACTCTTACTCCGTATTATGTTATTTCTCTTCGTTTTTCATATACAAATGCATTTTGATCTTCTTTGTTATTACATTATTATATTCGTATTGCGATATTTTCCTTACGAACCTGATTATGGACGAATTCAAGTCGGTAGATTTTCTACTAAGTTTATATGTCGTCAATCCATTGTTAAAAACAGTGGTAGCCTATTCGTTGAAACTCGGCCTTTTAAACCTGCGTCCGACGTTCAAATCACAGGCACGCACCTCTAACTTTTCGAAGTTATATGCGTGTTAAAATATTATTATCACTTGCTTTAATGGTGAAGGAAAACATCGTGAGGAAATCAGCAAGCCTAAGAGATTTAAAAAAAAAAGTATTTGAAGGTGTGTGAAGCGCGGTGGTCTATGGCCTAAACGCCTTCCCACTCCGAGCAGACACCCGTGCCCAGCATTGGGACAATAATGTGTTGACAAGTTTCAATATTAGTGTCTAATGATGGTAGGCAGTTCAAAAGTTCCGACCTCGTTGGCCAATAACCCGTTTGTATCTCGCCAAATGATCATTTTCATTTATTTCCCAAAGGTAGTAGTGGTAGTAATTAAATGTATAACATAATAGTATTACCGCTTATACGCATACCGTGAAATCTCGAAGACAATATTAGTTTACTATCGGAAAACTAACTACATAAAACATAGTAACAATAAATTCAACCCCTTTAGAAGTATATCAAAAAATCCTTTCTTAGTTCTTCTACATCATAAAATAAATATTTTATGCAAATTTCATTAGTAATTTCTAATCATTAGTAAGCTGCGACGATAAATGAAATATATGAAGTATCTTATAAACAAATTTCGTCATATAATCGATTATTAATACAACATTTTGACCGACAAATCGAACCGAATCCTAATCTCATAGCTAATATTTCCAGTGAAAGTTTGGTCAGTCATCGATAACACAAGGGAATATTGAGGGTTGGATAAGAAGAACTGGGATAACAGTGGAACTTCTGATTGCTACATGAACGTCCTCGGTTGGAGCTAATCGGAACTTTCTACAAAACTTTACTAATTTAGGGATTTCGTTTAATCCCCTTACGACAGTTCCGGCTCGTTATCCTACAACTGACTGTTGGGACCGTTTTTTCTGGCCTATGGATTTAAACATGAAAGATACATATTCCAACATTTTATAACAAGTGTAAAATCTTACCTACTTAAGTTAGGTAGGTACTAAATACTTCTTTGATTCACTACAATTAAATGAGATATTAAAGACGACAATGTTCTTGAATTGGTATTTATAAAAAATAAAAATGTTATTTTCGTAGCTATGTCAACCAACTACCTCGACAACAAACTATAGATAAGTAAGACATCGCAAACATATTCATACTTATTAAAACAAAAAATACCAAACATATTTTTGTGTTCTATTATAACGTAAACTCACTCATATAACAATATCAACAGTAGTATGTGTGTGTGCTAAAACGGTATAACAATAAAATTGTTATAGCGTTTTAGCACACACACATACTATACAAACGCTATAACAATTTACCGACGCTAGGCCCCTAACGTGTCCCCCAACGTCGTTGTCATGGCAACCGACAATGCAATTGCGCTCCGCACACCGCGCTCACATTGCTCACGCGATCTAGCGCGACGCTATCTCAAATCGCGACAGAACACCAGACCAGTCACAAACACATGCACATTCGTCACGGCGGGCAATAGAACGGCGTGTGTACGTCACGCGGTGACGCGGCGCGCGTCACGCGCTCAGCTGATCGCGCGCTCGCTCGACCGGTGTAAACAAATCATAGTAGCTCTCCCACGCTTAGAGTTCCCGCGACTCGAATGCCGCATTAATATTTATCAGCACTTATGACGTTGGTGGTATTCGAATCGATTCTTGAGACTTGACAACTCCGCCGCCGAGCCGATGCACGAAGTATTGGTCGGCCGGTAGTGAAATAATACTTAGCTTATGAACTATGTAGGTACGAGATTGTCGGATAAAGTTTGATATACATATATAATTGGAAAGAGATTGTCAGAACACTAGTTATTATATCGTGTTCTGAGAGTGTTTTATATACCACTATATTCCGACATATGCGCCATGAAAATAAAATCGCTAAATAAGTAGTTCGTATCGCATCCGAACAAATTCATTTTTATCGAATAACTACAAGATAAAATGTTTTTTCAGTTGTGCACCCATGAAGTATGCTTAATACCCACTTAACACATATGGTTTTAGGAAATATAAAGAATTATAACACATGACCATAGAGTCACGATAGCATCCCATCTACTAAACTGCAGGGTTGATTGTCGTTTTTCTCTCTAAAGTTCTACACCTTCGCATTGCTGTCCATAATTTAAAGAATTCTGCTAAATCAGACCATTTTGGGAGACTGCAAACACAGGGACACCACATCGCAGGTCATTTCCGATTGCACCTGCTTGCTCCTGTTAAAGGCTAGACAACATTTCAAACGAACAGTCTACAAGATCACTAGTCAATAAAACCAACAGCAACAAATCTATCATAATCTAAATGACCACAAATTTGTTACAAATGCCATAATGAAAACATTTATAAATCTCAATAAATTTCCAACAAGCCCACGTGAACCGCCCCCGGCTAACAGAGTTGATAACTGAGTCGAGGCAATTTGTTTGACTTGAGGCAATAATAATCAAGTTGACTGGTAACACGGTCACCTGGTTCTGATTGCCGACTGTTACCTAAACGTGTGCTATACCGATCATTTCACGTGTACCGGTATATAATTCAACTGGTGTCATAACTCTGTATGTAGATAGGTATTTTATGTGTGTTAATGTTCGTTGCTTATATGCCATGTTAATATAACCTATAATTTATTACAAATTACAAGAAGTTACGACATTTTGTTAACTTCATTAGGTACATTTGTTATTGTTTGAATCACACTCCAATTTAAGGTTAATCAGACGAATCAAGTTGTAAAAAAAAGAAAACCTTGACAATTGGCTCACGACGATTCAATTAGCTTCGAAAAAAACTGAGCTGAAGATGAAGATATCGGCATAAATGCTTCATTCGGTACTTACACAATAAAGGCAACCAATGAACACCTAACTCTTATTCGAACATTTATGTATTTACTTATAACTATCATCTCTTGTTTGTAATGGAACAAAATCAAAATGACATATTTTACTCAATTTTTAAACGAATCGGTATATATTCGATCTAAGGATAGATGCAAAAGCTCAAATCCAATCACGCAAACAAAATGCACCTTCAAACCACGAATAGAAAAACACCAATGGCTGTAATGTCATAACTACGAGCGTCGGTCAGTGCAATCAAGGTGAATGGCAGATGATTACAGCGTTGTGACGTCATCGTGCATAGCTACAATTCTCATCGGAGCGCGCGACCGCCCGGCACGGTAACTTCGAATGCGAGCATTGTTTTTACTCGTGTTTTTGGAGGGTAAAGTTTTTCGCCCGTATGTACACCATGTATTTATGTCAATTTATTGACACCCTCTACAGCCTAACCGGCTTTACGAATTTAACATGAGATGTCATCGTCTCAGTTGTCATAGTGACAAGCTATATAATTTTTAAATGTATTCTCAAAACAGAAAAAAATGGGAGGACTGGCACATGCAAAACGTTTGTTGAAGTCAACGTACTGATAAAGCTATGCTATAATACGCGGGATTAAAGTGGATGCGCGTAGCTAATAATTCTTAGTAGTTATAATACACACTTTCTACATTCATAGCCCCATACTAGGATTTTTCCTGTGTCGTAGGTGCCATGGACACACACAAAGACGAGTACACATACACCCAGACCCAGAACAAATATCTAAACTCATCATTCAAATATCTGTCTGGCCGGGGATCGAACCCGGAACCCACCGCGTGACAGACCGGTATGGTGACCGCTCCGCCACGTGGGTGGTCATGACAAGAGGAACCTTCCATGAAATAAAGTACTCCTTACATACAAAAAATTAAAGCGATGTAATTCTTTAAATTTATGTGTGGATTAAAAAATAGTAAATTAACGTGTAACTTACACTTACACGGAGAGGAATAAATGTATGATGGAACTACAAATGTATACATAAAGGTTGATGCTAAGTACGGACTTCTAATTAAACGAAAGAAGCAGAATGAAATTAGCATATCGTTGCAAGTGAAGTTAAATAAATTACGTCGAGAAATCATTACCATTTCGCGTCTTATCCAGAATAGAATTTCAAATAAAATATAAAGGAAATAAGAGAGATAACATCAAGCATCGGTCAAGAAGAGCGATAAAGATTACAACAATCTGAAGTTATCGCGAACTAGGCGAAGCGTCGTTACGAGTACATTTCCCATCGAGCCGAGCGAGACTAGCGAGCGCCGACATCACATTTGCATACATCTGACACGCCATTACCAACTATTACCAACACGGTAATGGCATGCTGATACAAGCATAATCCGTATCTAAAACTTTGAAGTGGCTTTCATATCTCTCATTTATAATAGCAAGAAAATTATTATAATGAAGAAATATCATCATTGGAATCTGACGCAGGGAATCACGTCTAAATGTAATCTTGATCTGAAACATATCGCTTCGACAAACATATCGTAAGGAGAGTTTATTGGCAAATTCATTTTAAAAGAAACGAAAACCACAAATGGAAAATGAAATTATAAGGAAAATGAGTCTCCATTGGATATAATTGGAGGAGAACAAAAAAATATAATAACGAAATCAAGGAAAAAGACATAACGAAATCACTACAACTTATCGTATAAACGGTTATATTTCACAGAGACAAAAGGGACGGCACGAAATAAGTAGGGACTGGAATGATAAATAGGAACGGCAAAACGAAGAGGTATCTGAACGCAGACATCTGGGAAGGGGAGGTTGCAAAGGATTTGCGTTTAATTCATCTCGGGCTGGACCCCGCTCGTTGGTAAATTAACGCTACCTAGTAGGTAGACGTTCGTCGTAACTACACCTACACATACAATACGATCGTGTTGACAAAAATATGAGTCTGTAATGTAAATATACCTTTAATTCAGTTATCTTTAATCAGACTATCAGTGAATTTCATATCGAACAAAAATATGGTCAAAACATATTAAGATGGAATTAATAAATATAGCGGGTAATATAAGGATCATATGGTAATATAGTCATAAACTTGTGGGACGTTAATGAAATTGCATTTCATATTGCAAGAGCACTATACTCCACAGACTTTCACTCCGTTGGCTTTGTTTATACTAACCATAAATAACTAGGAGACTGGATCTAAAATTATGGCAATAATTCACAACGAACAAACAAGGACAGAAGGGACAAGGGTCGATATCTGCCGTCGGCAGAGGGCCGGTCGTTGGTCGTTTGGGGGAAATTGCGCACATTGCAAACAATGAAATTGTACTGCGATGAGACATTTTTGTCTAAAATGGAAAATTATAAGCTAAGACACACGGCACATAGCGCGTGACAGTTCTGTTTGAAAATGAAATGTGTTTTTTGGTCTCAAATATAAATATATGCTTATAGTTTGTAATAAACTACTTGACAATGAGTAATACATCAAGCATGGCATCGAATTTTTATCAACTCAGGAATAAGGTCATTTCGGCTCGTATATGTCGAATATTGGTTCAGGGCTGTGTTCATGGGCATAATAAATAAACGATCCACCGCCACACCTCCTGTGTTCCCGTAAAAGTGGGCGGATGAAATATAATCAAACCGTAATATGTCTACATTTTTTCACCCCAACTTTCCCTCGTGTGACTCATTGCGAGATACGTTCTCATATTGCCAATATTAACGGATGTTATATTATACAGATACCCGGAGAACAAACACCTTTATTGCTTTAGTATTGCCTATCGAAACTACGATAAAAACCTAATTTTGTGCTCAAAATTTTCACGAGATTAAATAAAATACTCCAATCTCTGTAACATTAAATTGCTATGTTAATGCATCATTGAATATACACGGCATCTACGACCGCTTATTGTAAACAAAACAGCAAATTCAGTAACAAAGATTTCATTTCACGGATCCTACGGTTTCGAGAACGGCGCGTAGATTTTGCATAAATTAATATCCTTGTGAAATTTGTTAGCAAATATTAAATTTTAATGTAAATTTACGACTCGCTTCACAACAATTAAGGAATTATGCTCACACATAAATGCGGGAACAAGAGCTTAATTAATCTGATACGAAAGACATAGTATTATGTGACATTAAAAGGAATTATTCAAGTTAGCTAATCCGAAAGCTGCTAGGCGTCAACGATAGGGAACCGGGACGAGGGTTCGGGCGTTTGCAATTCGATTCAAAGAGCGGCTTAGGACCGGCTCCCGTAAAGAATGCCGGCAACTGATATTTCGGCCGAGTTTGAAATTTAAGCAAGCATATTCTACCGACAACTGAGGCGTACGCACGCTCGCCACGGACGCACAATAAAGCACCGGTCCCACCGATACTAATATTTCATCGTTTACACACGCAACGCTACCATTGTGTGTAAATCCGGATAAGCACATCGACCTTAACAGATTTATTCGAAACGTGCTGGACGCAAATCGATATTCGTACAAATATTAGCCACGGTAACACAAGTCGCAAACTTTTAATATTGTTTTACGGTGAAAAAATAAACGTTCACGCTTGAAATGGTGCGTCTTTGAAGTTGCTCGGCCTTCTGAGAAAATTCGACGACGCAAAGAATTTGAGGCCTTTAAACGACTTTCGATGCTGGAAGGCGGCATCACGTGACTTGACACCATAATATAATAATCTATTACAGTTTCGGGGTTTTACCTACACATATTTAACCCTATGTTATACCTACCGTCTCTTAACTTATTTTTAGTGGTTTATCATTAAGATTTTTACGAGTTATTGTAGAATCTTACACACGCAATATTTTCGGAATTACTCGGCCGCTACTTAGTCACGACGCAGACTATCGAAAAATTTGAATAAAAACTCATAATTGAACCCTTTTAACATTTCAATCTTAAACATTAATTCATAGACGCAGTTACTGTATCGCCGCATTCTCAGCGTTAACAGCGAAATCGCCAATAAGAATTGTGAAACTATAACTTTCCGAGTGAAGCGGACTTTCTGAGCGTCAAGTTTCGGAGACAAGAACACGTAGCGGTTAGCGGGTACGGCGGGGTGGGGGTGCGGGGGGTGTGAAGAGGGGTGGGATGTTCAGCGACGTGACATTTTCGCAAACAAGCCACGAGGAGCGAGGCAGGGCGCCGCGAAATTTGCAAGCTCGGCGCCAGCCGCGACGCACACCACTTAATACAGGAAATCGATGAATAAATTCGGCGGTCCAGGTTTCACTACGCGCTCAGTTTGAACAGTTCGTGTCACGCTTGGAAAGCTAGCCCGTCGAAAGACATTTGCATATTGCCCGTCGCCTCTAAGAGACTAAGGCCAAACATTTGGAGCGATTAAGTCGAATATAAACTACACGTACCACACTGCTACACAACACTGTAGGGGAGAAATTTAATCAAGGCCTGAAGATGTGTTAGGCTTGAAAATGTATTTGGCCTGCATTTTAGCTACATCTTCACAAAACCTGAATTATCCATGCAATTTGTTGCTATCGTATGTTACATGTTTTTTTAATTGCTCTATTTATTAACATCTCAAGCACATTATGGCAAACGAACCGTGAATTATCCAATTATTCCTTTCGCGTCTTCAAAACAGATGGTCGTTGAGCCTGTAGCGGGTATAATATGAACGAGGTGTGTGTAAAAAACTTGCAAATGGATTGCAAGGGTGCATAATGAAGGTCCAACGGTAAACTTGATTACGAGCGCGGTAATTAACACAAAGTTCAAGGAGCGACCTCTACGTTATGCATAACTTATGGCTCCTTCGCGCTCTCGTAGAAAACTCTGAATTTATGGCTCATCATGGCCTTTGAAGATGAGGGTTAAAGGAATTTTTAACCCTCTGAGATTTTATCCATCGCAAATGTCCCTAGAGATATAGCTGTAATCTATTTCTAAGGATAAGGTGACGCACGTAAGCCGGTCTTGCAAGACGCCGGGAAATCACTGGCTGACTGCCGCCTGTCATAAGGCTCTCAAGGCTTAAGGGAAAATAAGTTTTACCGTTTACTGCGCTTTCTCTATAAATATATAAGAAAATTGTGACAGAAAAATAAAAAATAAACCTTACCAATCGTATAACTTACCTTAAAAATAAACTTTCTAAGAATGTGATTTCAAATACGAGTGTTTTTGTTTGTGGCATAAACAATAATTAAATAAATAGAAAACGCTTTCTACACACATACATAGCTTCATACTATGATTTTCTCCAGTGGCGTGGGTGCATGGAAACACACAAATAGGAATACAGAAACACCTAGACCCAGAACTGAAATCTAAATTCATCAATCAGATATCTGCCTGGCTGGGGATCGAACGGGGTACCCTCAGCGTGTCAGATCGGTGTGGTGACCGTTCCGCCACGCGGGTCGTCAAGTAATGTTTTTTACTAAAATATTTGTTCTGTAAATCCATTTTGTTAATGCGATATCATCGTTAATCCGTCGATTTCATAACAAAATAGGACAAACAACAATAAACGCGATTACTTACTCTATCAAAAGATAGCGGCACGCGTCCATCGCTGCAGTCGACGGCGCCAGTCGGCCGATTTTTTATTAGGTTTCTTTGGAACAAGCATCTCGCAGATTAGAAAGTGAGTTTTGCGAATAGTTTTGGTGATTGACGGCAACATAAATTTACAAATTGGTTTTTGCGGTGGAGTTAACATGACTTTAGAAACTAGTTGCTGCTTTTTTGTGCCATTTTTTAAACAAATTATCTTTGAATTGAACGCTTTAAATGTAAACTTTTGCAGTAAACGTTTTAAAGAGAAAAATTCTGTAAAAACATTAAAAAAAAAAACGGCTACAGTGAATTCAAACCGAACTTTTATCTCGACAATTTTAAAAAGAGCACAAAAATAATTCATCTGAACAACGCCGTTTAAAAGACAGAGTTGGGTTTTATAAAGTTTCGGAATAGTTACCGCGGAAATAAGGAATCCACATTCATAAATTCTTTATTCATGAGGCTGAGGTAAAGCTACGGACTAAGGAAATATTATATTTTAACGTACAGTATACGGGCGTCCGAATGTCGGTCTGCGTGTTAACGTACGTATTGTGATCAGGCAGATTTTATGCGACTTTTAATGGGTCTGTGCATAGTTTAAATCAATCAATGTATTATTTGTTACGGGCTCCAGCTAATAACTTACTAGTATTTTTATATTCTTTTATACGGTGTTAATAGGCGTTACAAAAATAAATTTATTTTATCATTAGTAGGAATTAAATTTTACTTTGTGAAACGTATATAGCGTATTGTAAAATTTTTATGAAAATTTAA
>DWNY01000444.1:0-16403 GCA_018250635.1 Telegonus apastus | reverse complement strand
CGCTATATTTTAGAAAATCTTTTTTAACTTGTATCAATAAAAGGAAATTTTCAAAATGACAGCAGTCTATACCTTCTTCTCTATTATATGAGAGGGAAAAATATATACAACATTTTGAATGGCAATTTTTTGTAATCAAATTAAGCTTTGAATAATAATGAATTACCAAATATATAATTCTAACTTTGAAAGGATAGAACCGATACAGTTTCATCAGACCGATATTTCAAATAACACTACTGTGAAATAGCGAAATTTCTGATGTAATCGAAACATTTATCTATTGACTATTACACTACAAAGGAATATACAATTTGATCTAGCTTTAACAGACTAAACGCAGTAAAACCGTTGCAGCTTAATTTTACCTCGCATCCTTCCAAATACAAAACAGCTTTATTAAAATGACTATGTGCTAAGATAAGTTAAGTGATTTGAAACAGTAGAAATTACATTCATAGATTAGCTACTTCGCACATCTCTGTTAGAAAGGAGCCCTTACAAAACACATTCCAAAACTATCGATGCATTTTTTAGTGTCCTATGCTCCTCTCAGTCCTATTTGTCGTTGATCACAAATATGTTGGGGCAAAAACTACTTAGATATAGCTAGTATACTCGTTTGGCTTCAATTCATAAAAATATAGTTACGCTAGGTATACAGCTCGTGACAAATGGTAGGCGATTGACACTAATAGGCAGTGGAAGTTTTTGCCCCAGATCCGAAGAAAATTCGAGTACTCCGAAAATAGATAAGATCATGTCCATTACTAGAACTCTTCAACTCTAAATGCTAGGTAGAGAAGGGAATAACGGATCCTTAAATAATGTATTTTTTGTTAGTAACAGTAAGTCTTCAAACACTTTGGGAGTTTAGTGAATGGCAGACTTTATGTTTTTTATTTGAAGTTTTCATTTTATTTCACGCCGATATTTTTCGCGTGTTGTGGTTGCTATACCACACAAAAAAGAATACATAAACACTCAGACCCAGAAGAATCTAAAATCATCAGATACCTGTCTGGTCGAGGATCAAACCTGGGACCCTGGGTGTGAGAACTGTGTAGTGACCGCTCCGCTACGCGAGTCGCCAATAAATTTGTATAACTGTCAATGTGTACAACGGAAACATTTTATTGTATTTCATTACCAGAGTAGCATTGACACTGGATCATCAATAAAAGAAATAAAAAATATGACGTCATGTGTCGCGAAATAAAATGTTTGACACGTGTCTTCTCTCAATCTCGTAGCACCTCTATTACGAGGGTCCTACGAAACGGTGGTAATTTATAGGGGATATAAATATGAACGTATGGGCTTTTTCATTGTCCGCTCCAAATATATGGCGCGAGTTTGGCTGGTATGTGAACGAATAAACTATAATAGTGCCAAATAAATTACTGGCTCGGACTGGCTACTATATAATAAATAAATAATAGCGCTTTCTACCTAAGTGTCCCTTTTGGAGGGGATAAAACTCTTCGTGGTTCGATTGTGGTAATAACACCGTAAACAAACCAAGTTTAAAGGCGGTAGAACCCTTTGTGGTTCAAGATTCAATACGTATGGTACCACCGCATCACCTATTTATTCATAACTAGACGTGCTCGCGGTTTCACTCGCAATTATAAAAAAATGTAACATGACATATATATTATAACAGAAATTTTATACGTTTAACAACAAAGATAAAAAGTTGAAAAGATAAAACAATAACAAAGACAAAAAAGATCAAAAGATATAATTAAAAAAGTTAAACGTATCCTATATCTTATACCAGAGTATAATCTATGATTGTACCAAATTTCACCTAGATCCATTTAGCCGTTCTGAAGTTATAGAGTAACAAACATCCGTCTTCACAAACTTTATAATAAGAGTCTACCCCACGGGAACCGTATCTACATTTTTCCGGCATAAAAATTAGCCAATAAATATCTGGAATCAATACTATAAGAAAAAACAAATGTATCCCTCAGGAAACGTATATTTTTCGGGATAAAAAGTAACCTATATGTTATTCCAGGCTATAAGATCAGATCTTTACAGTCATTCTGAAGTTATAGAGTGTCAAAAATCCATTTATCCTCAAAAATTTTAGTTTAAAGGGTAGCGGTAAGGCACTCACAATCCGCTTTAATAATAATTTCGACATATTTATGTTCTTAAGGTACGAACACGTCGAGTGATATCGGTTGAATCCCTAGATAAGATCAGACCTACCTTAGGTCGAACACAAAAGCGTTGATAACCTCGAGGACGAAGTATCTTTCCCTTAACAACACCCTTCAAACCAGAACAAAGCAGTGATTTATTGCTACTAATATAAATTAAGCAGAAATAAGAGTAGGACCACAGTTTCGTTATTAACCGTACGATACCTTTAATTGTTTACATTCACAGGATCGAAGACAAATAATTTCAAACAAAATACTTCGTAAACCTAATTAGAGTAATCTTGTAATTTACATCAAATCTTTCAGCTTTAACGGATTAAGGAGAATAAGTCGGCTTATCACGGTAATATTATATATAATCTGTATTAAAAATGTCTGGAAGCCCTACGTATCCACTTCAAATATTCATCAAAGTCTGCTGCGAAGTATCTTACGCTAATAAAGAGATTATCCTTTCCTAATCTACCTTTTATCCTCTTATTTTGTATGAGCAGTTTTGGGGAACATAATACCAGCTATTACTACTATGATTGACCGAACAATTCTTTGCAGGATTATTTTAAAGATTGTCATTTTTCAAGTTTGCATGGATGGGCTAATCCGAAACTAAAGAATATCTAAAAATGCTGGAGGAATTACGAGGCTAATTTGATAAACACTAAAACGGAGCTAATTAAATGAAACTAAATTGAAAAAAAAATCCTATATTAAATAAGTTTTTCATAAATTTACTTTGTATGTATTGTATATAGTTCTAGTTATAGGTGTGAAGCGAAAATTTGCGGAAATATTTTTTGACTACTTGGTGCAGAGACGAGTATGAGATTAGGCATATGTGAAAGTTCATGAAGAGAAGAAGCGAAAAGGGATAATATTTACTGGGATATTGTTACGAATATATTAAATTAAACAAAATAAAACGTTAATTGTTACATTACTGACAACACTGACAATGTATAACACACACGGTCAACTATGACAGAGGTCTATGTCAAAATGCGTTATTTCTTTCTACTGATGCTGAGCAAATTAGACCTCATTTTCCTTATAATGAATGTGTTCCTAATGCACAGACGAAAATACATAAAAAACTTTATTTTTCATTTGGGTGTATCAAGTTTAGTTAAGGGTCTCCTTAACTTATGTGTGTCCACACATGCGCCATCCTAACTTAGTGTTTGAAGATAGCTTCGGTCAAATATTCGAAGGAGAACAGTAATTAAAATTGTCAAATGTGTTACCTCTAATAGGACTTTTATTCTGATCGAGTTTTAGCGACAAATTTTCAAAAATATATCAAAATGTATTGTGGCTACTTATCAAAGGAACTACTTATTTACTTTAATTTCACAAAAAGACGCAGTATTTGTAAAATATTATCGTAATAAAATATTTTTATGTCGTCATAACCTCCAAACCTTAGTTCACCCTTAAAGTATTTTGAATGGCTTGGAATGCATGGGGTAAGTATTAATTTTGGAAATTCTGAATCATTTAAACCATTATGGGGAACTTTAATTACTCTTTTCAGCGCCGTTATTTAAATTAAATGCTACTTACCACGGTTTATGAATTCGTGAGTTAAAATTAATAATGAGAAATTATTAAGAAAGAAATAAACGAAATTATTTATTCGGCTCTAACTAAACAAAGTAACTAACTAAAAAACAAAGAGTATTTCAATAAAAACTAGATTTTACACACGGCTCCGTATGTCTGGGTCACGTTTACGATAGTAAAGAGAATCATACATACATATATGTTAACGCAAATCATTCTGACAAACTTTCTGCTGTAAATAATTGTTAAGCAGTCAGTTTTATCTTTATGTAATTGTTTATATATTTTTCACTATTAATTTCCACTAAGAATATTATGGAGTTCCGTAAACACAGGGAAACTATCAGATACCGGAATAAAAATCTATCCGAAACCGTAACCGAATCCGATAGGAAAATTTCGTATAATTTCAGATACGGGTAGAGTTCAAATGTAAAACAAAATTACTGCACGTTTCTTAATTGCAAAAAAAATAATGATTGCTTCGTTTTGTACTTTATTTGCCTTCCTTAACCGAAGCTATTAGATAATTTGAAATATTTTCATATCCGCAACCGGTGTAACTTTTTTCACGTATCCAGATCCGAAATTAGATATCCATAATATCTCCAATTTCCAGTGTCTTTCTCTTGCCATTTCTCCCACTTTTAATATTTTAGAAGTACTGTTTGGTATCGCAAACAGTTCAAAACTGACAAACAACGACCAATCAACACTGACAAATGCACAGCGACATAACAAGAACAAAGAAGTGCGGCGATTATTTAAATGGCCCTCGAAACAAAAAGCGGAGGGCCGCTATCTGCCAAATGAATAAATTGGGAAATGGCGACGGACTTTCAAAATGTTTCCAAAAATGATTCCAGAAATTTGATGGAAAGTTAAAAGTCGAGCGATTAAACGATCAAATTAAGGCTATAAAGCAGACACAGGTAACCTACAAAATCATGGTATGGTACAGAAAGCAACGTTCAAGCCTTTTCGCCATGTTCGTCTAATATTAGGGGACCCGCCACAGTGGTAGATATTCAACTATAATAACAACGAAATAAAAATAATAAAAAAAAAAAAAATGTTCCGCAAATTTTCGCTTCATGTATTAATGTATAGATTCATTATAAATATTTCAAGACTATCAATATTGCACTGGCCAGAAACAAGATGTGGTGTACTCAGATTCCAGAATATTAATTACAAATAGTTCCGTAATCCACAACCGTTAGACATAAGAAAGAATAGAAGTTCCAAGTAAATAATGAATTATAAATATTTCTTTATACACCACCGAACTGCAAGGTGGAAGAAACCTTTGTTGTTCGACTCCAACGGCATCACCGTCACACCTGTTTTTGTCTAATCACAGCGTTGTTGTTTTCTGGTTTGAACCGTAGAGAAGATACATACTTCTCCGGGGCGTTCCGACTCAGTCCTCAGGAGTACCAACGTGTGTGTTTTGAGGCCAACATCAAGTAAGACTCAGATCTTATCGGTTGATTACAGATGTCCACGGGCAGTGACCACTTATCATGTGGACCGTATGTTCCTTTGCTGCTTTCATATAAAAAATATACCAAACGTTACGCTTGCCGTCACTGAAAATTATTTAAACAGCGCTCGCAGCAAAAAGCTTACGAGGGGTCGTTATCCGACTGAATAAATTGGCGGCAGCACGAAAAAAATCTCAAAAACACGCCATACGGAAAGGCTATGGCTACGTTCAGTATGGGGTACAGTGGCTAACGTGTAGCCGGTCTAATGTTTTTGTTTGAAATGTTTTTCTATTGCAAAACTTCAACGATTTAATATCCAAATTGAAATTTAAATCCAAATATTAAGGATATTTGGATTTATTGATTCAATGGATTTATTGAACAAATGATTCTTGTGATTGACGGTGGTAGGACTCTTTGTGGTTCGACTCCTTAGGCACCACCGACACGCTTATGCCTAATAACAGCAATGTTCAGTGCTGCTGTATTTTGGTTTGAAGGGTGTGGTAAGGGAGATAAACTTATCCGAAGCGTTGTTAATCCACAAGGGTTAGCAACGCATCTTTGACCAACTTCAGTCACTATACCGGTCTGACGCGCAGTGAGTTTCGGGTTCGACCCCGGCCAGACAGATATCTGAATGATGAGTTTAGGTTTCTGTTCTGGGTCTGGGTGTTTGTGTATTCGTCTTTGTGTGTTTCCATGGCACCCACGACACAGGAGAAAATCCTAGTGTGGGGCTATGAGTGTAGAAAGCGTTATTTATTTATTATTTTCTGAAGTTGATTACAGATATACATGGGCGGCAGTGGCCACTTACCATCTGGTGGATAGCATTCTCGTTTGATACTTCTTTAAAATAATACCTATAAAAAAACAAAACCTTCCTAGTTTCAGTGCAGTGACAATAATAAACTAGACCTAAATCATGTAACGGAAAACATCGGAACAAAATACGCGTTTCTTTCCCAAAACAAACTAATAAATCAAAGAAAATGAAACATGGTTTCTTTTGAACCAACAATTTCTTTACGTAGATTCTTGCCGATTCTCTATCAAGAACACGAGGTGGGATAATTGAATTGCGGCACCGTCTTTGCATATAAATATCTTCGTTAAATGACCTGTCTGTACTCTATAACAATTTATCTGGAGGCGGCTCTTTGTACGGAAATTGACTCGTGGTTCCCTTTTACAACGTTTCCTACAGTTTTACAGTTTTCCGGTGCTTTTAAGATTGTTCATGTTAATGTTTTGGAATTAGTAGCGAAGCATTTTATATAAGGTAACTGGTTGACTGCGCCTGATGGTAATTGGCCACTGCCGCCCAATTGTATCTGTTATTAACTCCCGCTAATATTATTGTCCCTAAGCCCTGTATGCCCTGCTACTCGTCCTCAAGTACTTATGAAACCTAATATCATAAAAAGTACTAATTATGATATGAAGAACTTTTATGAAGAGATAATATTATCGACTAGCTGACCAGGCGAATGGTGTTCTGCCATTTGTATTTAGAAATTTGCACGTAAGTCAGTGATGTTTTTACAATAACGCCATCTAGTCCACTAAGGTAGAACTATTCGCGTACGTACGTAATTCGACGTGAGAAAAGTTACTTCTGATACAGTGGATCGATTTCGATGAAATAAAGCCTAAATGTTAAGTTAAGATTCGTAATATGAATATATCTGCATTTCCATGGATTCAATCCCGTTGTTTTGTCGGCAAGTAATTTTAAACACACAGATAGGGAGCGCAAGTTACATTGTTATTATATATACAGATGAATACTTTATGAATGCGTCAATTTTTCGAAACTAAAAAAATACTTATCACCTAATAAAGTGTAGGCACTTTGCTAAGTGTGAAATCTCATAAATAAAACGCTTTCTAATTCATATCCACGTATTAAAATTCCATGCGTTGTGGGTGCCATATACACACAAAGACAACCACAAACTATCAGACTTAAAAATAACTTGACCGTGATTTTACTTTGAACCATCCACGACGGACTTAATAAATGGCTACGATTGATTATAGCGATGACAACATTTAAATAATGTGACATTTACATTACCAACTAAGTCAGAAATCTTAATTCATCAATTAATTTCATATCTTATTAGGAATCGAATCGAATACGACAGACGGACAATTTAGGACCAGATCACCAAACAATAAAACTAACAAGACATGAAATAACTAAATCATTAATTTAAATACCTATCGGACTGGAAAGCATACTTCACAAAAGACGGATCAACGTGATAACAATTGTGCGTAAGATCATTAACAAACAACAACAAACAATGAAGTTAACAACAGCGCGACAAATAAAAAAGAAAACAGAAAACAATGCGTAAATGTAACAAGAAACAAGCTTCAGATTTGAACCAACCATTTCACCTAAAACCAGGAAACAAGAACAGACCTACCATGACCATTACCGGCCAGTGGCCACGCAACGTACCGTACGCAAGAGTCGATCACGCCGATACGGACTCTATTGCCCCATTGCAATTTCACGCGAATTTGCATACACTCAATTCAGCATGTGACCTAATAAACTTATTGCGAACGTCTGTCGAGACGTCCATATCATTTTCCGGTCGAGGAAACTAGTTGTTTATAGTTAGGCTTATTAGAATATTGGATCTCTGCACAATGAGATTTCGTTGCAGCGTGAATATTATCAAACTTGTCATCTTCAAATTCTTAATCTTCAATTATACAATTATTTTGCAAAGAAAGATCAATTGCAATATCTAGTACTTTTAACTTCATCAAATTTCAGTAAACATCTAACTTTGTAACTCCTTTACACAAGCAGTTATATTTAAAACAAATACCAATATAAAAACAAAAACAAAATAAAATAACAATAACCGAAATAAACACAAAAAAAATACTATTCATAACAGCTGATATAATTGTCTGCAGAATTGATTTATTGACAAATAGAAAAGTCGTTTATTTCTTGAGTCTATTAACAGTTTCTATATACTGCATTTTTCTTTAACCAAACGCTTAAACTTTAATCAACGTAGGACAAAGAGTACACAACTCATGTTTGGTATTTCAAAGATTTCGTAGACTTAAATACTCTTCTGTTGTACCACAAGTACATTCTGTGGAGTGAATGCTCTTGTTGCACTTTAAGTATTAAACAAAAAAACTTGTGCAAATACCGTTTGCGAACGTCGGTGCGTCGAAACGTCCATATCATTTTACGCTTGACGGAGCCAGCCTAGATGCTTTAGGGCCGCGTACGTCTCAGAATACTGAGTGCTTTATTACTCGGGTTATTTATAGCTAAGTGTATTTTAGAATTTATTATACAGAGAGTATTCCATTTACGTAAATGGAGAAATATTACACGATTAACAACGTACTCATAATTTCAAATGAGTTTCACTTTAAAGTTGTTTATAGCAGAATTTGACAAGAGAAACATGAAGTGACTTATTTGAATTAGTAGCAATTTATTACATCTCATTTCTAACAATCCAAATTTAGGACATTTTAAATGGTTGTAAAACCAAGAGATTTCTTTAATCGCGATAAGAAAAGCATTGTGAACTCAAATATAACTCAGACACCAGTTGTACTAGTTTCTAAAACTAGAAAAACTAGCTTCGAATTCAATAGAATCCTTAATTTAATACAGTTCGGTACAAATTAGCAAACGTTTAGTGTTTAATGACCGTAGCCGCCTTTATTCGGAATAAATCAATGTCTTTTTGCCTATAGCCAAACTTAGCATCGTTTTGTCTCTACAAATAGAACAATAAATCGACTTTCGAACAAATTGAATAAATAGTAACATCTATTTATTGAGATAAAACCACAATCTAGCATTTGAATGTGAAAGTGTTACGAAACGAGAATAGATAAGCATTTAATTTTAAATTAAAAATACAATTTAATTCTAATATTCTTTGGAGGACAAGAAACATGTCAATCGTTAAATATTCTTTAACTTATTAACCTCAATACTTAAAAGGAGTGAAAATTCTTTAGTAACGGTACTTTATGCATAAGTTCTTACAGTGCCGTGACACTTGCTCCAATGGATACCTTCTCTTCATTACTTATTTCTTTGTCTGTCTCTATAGTTTTGTATTGGACAAGCGTATTCTTTATTAGACAACATATTACTCATGTCCTGTCGTCACCTAGTAAGTAATGAGCCGACTACTCGACTGATCTATATGAGTCTTTGACGTGAAGTCCACTTTCAAATGTCACAAGTGAAACTTCTTGGTCAGAATTATGTTCGGTCAATAAATTAATACGCTTGCTAGTTCAAGTTAATTTCTAAGTACATGTATGCAGATTTGTCGTTCATTTTTTGCCTGAAGTAAAAGTTTGATATCAATGTCTATATGTTGTGCTTTTAACATAGAACGTTACACGAAAGTTGTCGAGATTTTAATGTGCAAATAAAATAGAAATCTAATGAAAAATGAATTACTGCACCTGAAATATAAACCTGAATTGGTTATTTGACAAAATAAACAGTAATAGATCGCAAAATTGGTGTAATTGAAAGTAAAAGAACAATAGTAGTAAAAATAAATTAGCGAAAAAAACAAAATCTGTACCGAACTCATAGCGGGATCATTAGAATCATTTTCAATGTTAGCAATAATAATAAAGATACTGATATATCAGAGACAAAAGACCAGCCCTAAACGACATCTAGATATAACTACCTAGATTGAGACAAATGTTTTGAAAATGGCTAACGAGATATATTTATAAATTCGACATGCATTATACATGATATGTTGTCAATTTGGACAGATGGTGCAGCACTAACTGTGTCACGGTCGATATGAAACAGATAGGTGGAATTTACCAGTTGTTTGAACGAGGACAAGAAACAAGCAAGAAAGGGGCAGGAGAAACCGCGAATGATTGATGATGTGCATGACGAACTAGGTTTTGCGTATCACTTTGTTTTTGTAGATTACTTCAACGTATTATAGGTATATCGCGTTTCTAATGCACTATTTTAAAGATAATATATAATAAGCAGAACTCGTTGTGGTTCGACTCCGACGGCACCACCGCCACACCTATTTCTGCCTTACAACAACGCTGCTGTGTTCTTGTTGCAAGGGTGTGGTAAAGGGGACATACTTATTTGACGCGTTTCAACTTAGTCCGCATGGGTAGGAACGCATCTGTGGCTGACCTCAAATAGGAGTCTTATCTGGAGTTGATTACAGATGCCCATGGGCGGCAGTGGCCACTAAACATCAGGTGGGCTACATGGTCGTTTGCTACTTCAACTTAAAACAGCGCCATCTGTTTTGAGAAGCTTACATTGCATATATTAAAATTAGTTTTTTACTCAATAATAGATGATGTTACAAAAAATATGTACTTGCGGCTGAAAATGGATTATTACCGAGATGATATTTACCTAGATCACATTTGAGGGCAAAAGAGTACTAATACTACAATTCATCAAAATCGTTAAAGCCGTTTCGGAGTAATAACTATACAAGAAATGCTCGTTTAAAGAACAGACATCAGTAAAACCTTTGAATAAGAAAGTAAATAATTTAATAGTGAGAAAATATTACAGCTACGATGAGATGAAGACGGCTCGTGAAGGCTTGTCCCGTGACATTTATTGTGTGTTAAGCCTATTGTTTAAGACTGTCTGTCTGAACGTTATCCTATTAGAGATCCGAGTTCCCGGCGTAGTACGTATTCATTGGTTTTAAGGCTTCGTTTGAAACAGCTTACGGATTAGGGCTAATTCGTTTTTTTGAAAGGATTCTTTGTTTAAACGTTCAATCTGTGTCATGTCCTAAGGCGGAGACTACACGATTCATCCTCGGTTCACACGGAATTATACAACAAGTATTTGTGCAGGAGCAATCATATCGATTAAATAGTTGCATTGTACATAGTATCATTCACATGACTATACTGCAAATAGACGTACACCGCCGAACACATTGATCGAATACTTACAGCACTTGTCAAGTAAATAACAAATTTTGCAGTCAATTGTTTTTTGAATGAACAGAATGTCGAACTGAGCAATGTCGTGTATACTAAGCCTTAGGCTGAAAACACAAATACACGTCACGACGTCTTAGAATTTCACAACACGATTCGTGAAAAATCACAATACGTTGTGTTGTGGAATTACACGAATTCGTGGATTTTTAAGGCGTCGTAGATTTCCATAACATGTTGTAGTTCACGTCGCGCGTCGTAGAATTTGGCACAACGCTGAATGTTGTATAATACCACAACAAGAATCGTGTAAAATCACAACACGTCGTGTTATGGGATTTTGCGGCGTCGTGTCGTGGTTTGTGTTTGCACGCTAACGGGGGTTTGACCAATTGGCACAACCTATACCCTATCAGTGAATAAAGAATATTTTTTTTACATATAAGCAGGAACTAACTGCGACCTACACCAAAGTCGATAAGCCAAGCTGAAATAACCAGCAACAACACAATGGCTTACTTGTATAACAAAGGTGCATAAGTCACAAATTAACGTACCATACTGCGCCGTAAAGTAATCACCGTAAAAACGAGGTATGTATGTTAATACGGCAGTAAAGAATGTATTGGATACAGTGCTTTTTACGATATTTATTATTTTATAATTGCGGTGCGTTTTTTGAAATTGCGTTTAAGCTTTTAAAAATGTAGTAATGCGTTAGGGTTGACCAAACATAGAAGTCTTTTGACTATATTTGATTTTAGAATTCGCTATTATTATATTTTTTTTTATATCAACGAAACAATAACGAATTTTAATATAGCGACATAGCGGAGAACACACACAGAAGTAGATCTACTTTAAAATATCCTTTAGGTAGGGTGACTTGTCTTACTAAATGAGGAATTGTTCTGAAGCCAATAAATATAATGCAAACACTTAACGTCTTTAGATTTAATCTCTTTAGGGGTGGCATATCAATTTTTAGTGGGTGTAATCATAAAATGTCCAAATTTCATGGTTTCTGTATTAGTATCTTTTATGATAATAATTTGTCAGATTTTAGACTGTTGACGAAATGTTACCCACTTATCATTTAGAAGCTATTATCCTTTAGCTTTGCATATAGATAAAAAATCGAAGAGCTTTTATCAAAGAACAGTCTACAAGGATCATTCGATAGATAACCCTACAACCTATGAAAACTGTAGTACATATATACGAGCTATTTCATTACATAATTGAGTGGCAGCCCTGAATCTCCAGTGCGTGCAATGTGCAATAGTCTGACGCTTGCATATTGCGTGTTGTATCTCGTGTAATTTCCTGCTGGTATCAGAGATACATCGCTGGACGGTTTGCGCAAGTCCAAATGCTCTCTACCGTAAATTGTTACGTTTGGGGTTCACGTCAGCTTTGATTTAGCTAAACCTATACATAATAGGGTACTGTGATATGATTAACGGACTAACTCTTAGTAGTATCGAAATAGTAAATGTTCCGATCCGGTAGTAAGTTTTTACCTGACTACGTCAGAAGGAGGGTAATGTTTTTTCTAGCGTATATATGTCCATTTCTTTGGCACGCCCCACAGCCCTAACAGCTTGACGGATTTTAACATATGAGGTGTCGTTAGAATCGTCTCAGTTGTCATAATGACATAGGTTTTTAAATATGATGCTATAATCCTTAAATATCCGCGTTAGTACCTCTGATAACTAAGTTGGAACACCTCAGATAAGTATGTCTCCCTTATCATACCATTCGAACCAGACCACAGTAGAGCTTAACAGTGTTATTATAACAGTGTTGCCGGATTCGAACAATAAAGGGCTCTACCATATTCTAACAATTAGGTAAGTACTTACGTACAGTACGAAAACATATTTCACCGACAATTTGTAAGTGTATCATTTGATTGATTGTGTATAAACTCAGTCAACTTATAATAATCAATACACTACATTTCAATTACAATAGAGGTACAACTATCCTTGGTTTGACTTAGAAGCAATATCGACATAATCCAGAATAATAACATCAGCGTAAAGATCAATGAGAGCTTTGAAAGATTAAGAGTGATGAGGTGTTCAAGCTTGTACTCCAAAAATGTCAATGTATACAAGGTCATTGTACATATAACCTTAAATGGTACATATAACCCCATACCTACTTGGAATTTGTATAACAAATATTCATTTGTTTCAGTGAGCTTATAGTTACTATAGTTGCTATTGGTAAATACCACGAACATTACGTAAATGTAAATAATATTGACCAATTTCCACGTAACATTCAAAACATGTCTCAATTCCAATTGCTAACATTAAATTGCAAAAGAGTATTTAATTTCAAAAAATTACCTCACGTATGTAAAGCTTTTCCGAAACAATGCATCGTCTGAAAATGTAATAGTGGTTTTAATTTCGAAACAATTATTTTTCTGTTTACCGTAAGTGGAAATGGGGTTACAGTTACGCTAAGGAATGCAGGTAACATGACAGCCGCTTACCTATTTCTTATGCATCTGAATTGTTACATCATAAGGTAAATTTTCACATAAAATCAGTCCTTTGTTATTACTTACTGTATTTCCATAACATTTTACTACTTTACTGTATACAAAAACTTAAAAATAATAGTTATAGTATTGTGATAGATTACTTTTCGTTTTGAAAATAAGGCTCCAGTGAAAAAATATATAACTGTGCACATCCGTGGACTCTCTTCATAAATAACAACACGTGATTCTCTGCGGAATGATCAGAATGCACCAAAAATAAAGAACTTGGAGCTCATTACGACTTCCATAAAATCTTAACTGCAACTCGTTTTAAAAGAAATTCAGTGTGAGACATCAAGATGTTACGCAATCCGAATTCTCGGGACACAATAGCCCTAATAAATGTATCGTAAAAGTTATGGTTCCTATCGAAATATCTACCAAACGTCTTTGTTCGGTGAAATAAACATAAAATATCAGTGACGTATGTGGGATAGGTATAGATAGCGCGGTTAAGAGTTCAAGACAAATAATAGTTAACAAGCAAGCCGGGGTCAATCCGACGATGAAAGCTGTGATACTACGGTCTGCGCTAACGAGACGTGAAAACAATAAATTTACAGCCGATAGACTTGATTAGGACCGGATTACCACCGTTGGAGACATCCAGAAAAGGGTAGCTAGTTACTACCGCATCTAATTCAATATTCGAAATATCAGCATTAAACGAACGAGTATAGAGCAAATAAGGAACTCCGAGCGTGCTTAATAGCTACACAATTATTCCAAGAAAAGAAACGTTATTAGCGATAACAATAATAAAATGTGAGTATAGGACGTGAGACTATGTCGGTGGGCAGCATCGAGATTTTATGCGAATTTCCAACGAACGCTATCGTTAGATGTAAGTCGCTGATGTAACACACAAGCCATGCTGCGAGGAAAAAGAATCGTGCATTCGAGCACGCTCAGTACCAAGGACGATCACGCGACGCCGCTGCCGTGTTATTACGGAGCTGAAAAGCTTATTAAAATAATGGGCCGATAGCTGGATGGAATTAGAGATTGCATTGAGGAATGCCAACATTCCTGTTCGGAAAGCCAGGTGCAAGAAGGCTCCCATACACAGCACCGGGAGTCTTTTTACGCAAATTATCTGCTTATCGTTATGTGCCTGCAGGAATGTGGCTATTATCTCGAAGTCGCAGCAAAGAGAATGCAATACGTACGAACATACACACTTATCAAATATTAAAGATAACGATGTCTCTCGACTTTACGCCAGTTTCGCTGATATAATTGAATTTGATAGTGCATCATATTTTATGTGGAACTATCGAGAAGATAACATTATTAAAGGCGTGAGTGTAATCAAATCGCTCAACGGTGATAAGATACCGATAAATCGATAGCTAGTGTTTGTTTTCGGCGTGGATGAACAAAGGATACTTAAGGACAAAAGCGTGGAATGAATACCAACTCAGCATAAAGAGGCAAACCCTAACCACAAGTTGGCGGTAAACGGACACGTATCAGATTACTATAAAATAAAAAGAGCGTAAATACACACTCCGATAAACAAGCGGAACGAACCTGAGGTCGTTGTGACGAAATCAGCTGAATAAATATTTGACTATACACTCGTAGTAACTATTTAATTAACGAAGTGTAAACGAATAGAGAAAACTGTGCCTTAAATGGGTAATTTAAAGTAAACCACGTATTTTGTTCAACTGATGAATGCTGTCAAATAATATAATTTATTGATTGATGGCAATGACATTTTATCTCCAAGTTGAGAGTCCACTGATAACGTCACGCAGTCATTAAGACCAACTTTCATCTATCTCCGCAAGTTTATTAGTTGGAGCTGACAGAACAATGGAGCTGAACCAACCAACGTTTGAGCCGTTGATTGAACGCCTACATCAGGTACAGCGAAAGTGATCAGTCATGACTGTCACGAGATATTTAAATATCCGGCCACTGTATTACGTTGTGGTCTTACATCCACTGTTATTACTTTTACATTACAAAGCGCATATACGGTATTGGATTTAAATTGACTGTGCTGCTCGTTAACACTGCGGTAATAACATAGTATAGCAACATATGGTACGATATTATTAGTTGTCTGTGTACTCATGAGCGTACAAGAAATTTTCTTTGTCTCTAGTGTTTATAATTATATAGCGTCAGTGACGAATATTCTTATGATAAAACACAAAGAGTAAATTGACCAATGTACAAAACAATTGAGCTTAATTAAAATTGTCGTCAACAGCTAAAGTAACAGATTAATCCTAATGAAGATATTCTGTATCTAAAGCGTGCAATATATAATCGTATGCATTCGTTAATGAGGTATCTATATCAGATACTTTACAAACGTGAAAGTGCAAGAGCATTCATGGAGATCATCACGTGGGATAGTTTGAACAATATCGACCTTGATGTAACACAACTGCACGGAGGAAGAGGCTTCTCGCAATATAAGAAACACAATAAAGGCATATGAAACAACAATAACGAGGCATTGGCCAACAATTGCATGAGGCCGTTATTATCATTAATCAAAGATTTATTAAAAGTAAATTTTCCTAGAAAATTTACTAATGAGTTTCATTCAAAGAGAATTGATATTTTGGAGGCCACAATTAAGTATTCAAATATTATTTATAAAAA
>DWNY01000443.1:0-16405 GCA_018250635.1 Telegonus apastus | reverse complement strand
TAATTACAAATTTTTATTTAACGTACACATTGTAAGTTGGTAAGCGCAATTTTGTTATGCATAACATAGCTAACAGAAATAACAGAATGTCTCAGTCCCGCCAATTTGCGCGTCCGCGTCGTCAGAGCGCATAAATCTCTCGGACATGACGTAGGCGGCGACATGCTGACAATTTGTTGTCGTTCAACCGCTTATAACGTTGTTGCACGTGTTCCCAAATTACTATACTTACTTAGTTACATAACATATGCATGAGCGCGTGTTAAAGTACAATTATTTTATCTTATCTGTATGGAAATACAATTTAATTCATTTTAATTTCAACCAATTTTAATGCTACCGAAAGCATTATGGTTCTGCAAAGTAGAAACAATACTTCTAAATCAATTTACTATATCTGACTAATTAGTTCAAATCTCTTCTGGATCTTGATATTTGTGTACTTAATTGGTCATATGGATTTTCTTGCGCTACGGCTCTCAGAGAGTGAATAAGTAAAATATTAATTAAGTAAATAATAAGCATCATCATAGTATACTTCAGGTAGCGTTTATTTTGATAGATATACTAAATCACGAGGAATTTATCAATAATATGTTCATTAAAAGTAAATGAAAAGTTAAAATGTACTTTAATATCCTACATTGGATATTAATATGAGAAAGGTAGATATGTAGATAAGTGGTACACCTTAATGGTGTATTTAAGTATGTGTAAATGCCAATAAGCTAGAGACAGGGGCCATTAAATTTGTAATTCACGTAAGTTAAGCTCATTATTAAAAGCGCAAACATTTGTCAGGAAAGCACGAAGAAACATGAGTCGGTTGCGCAACGGCATCAGCGTAGAAACGTGACAAATGTTGCAATTGTCCAAACAATGCAGGCCTTAGTCTGACGTTTATGTGCCAGGATAAAAACGCGACTTTTCATTTAAAAAGTTCCCCCCCCCCGTTCTTTGTATTTACAAATAACGCGGGAGGGGGGGATGGTTAGTTATCTTAGACCTTAGGTAGCACTCCTGTTCCATACGCAGCTGTCCGTGGTCCACAGTGACTACTTAACATAAGGTGGATAGCATACCCGTTTTCTACTAAACGTGCCGGATGTAATAAGTAACTCTAGAATTAGAGTGATCATTTCATCGATTAAACAAAAAATGTTTCTAACGTGGAATCTTATGTCATGGTTACTCACAAATATACATATATACAGATACAAACTAAAATAAAAATCTAGTGACTGATCCTGTCCACGGTGCCCGCTTTGATAGGTGAATATAATAGTTTTGTTCAGACTTTCCGAATTTAATTTATAGTTATTCACTTAAGTAAACTTGATTTAAAAGCGCAAGAATTTGTCAGTGGGAATCACGACACATGGGTCGGTTGCGCAACCGCGTTAGCGAACGTGACAAATGTCGCAATTGCTCAAACAATACA
Organism: Telegonus apastus; assembly: GCA_018250635.1. Classification (NCBI taxonomy): domain Eukaryota; kingdom Metazoa; phylum Arthropoda; class Insecta; order Lepidoptera; family Hesperiidae; genus Telegonus; species Telegonus apastus. The sequence continues at coordinate 14,964 of DWNY01000443.1, read as the reverse complement.
ACCGAATGACCTAATACGGATGGGAATAGGACGAACAAAGGAAATTTAGGAAGAATGTGCCAATAAATAGTGTGTAACTAAGTGCTCTCGGTATCTATACAACATTTATTTATGGAGAATTGTTTAAACTGTAACGGAAAGCGTAAGCTACGTGTCGTAATTTAAATAATAAATAACGAAACAGACACTTCGCAATAATAACCAACTTTTTTAAGGTACGAAACTGTCCAAATTGAATTAAATTCACAACACACGCTTTTCACTGATAATCTTTTTAATTTACATTGAAATTGTATCATTGCATCGTTTATCGTTACAGGATCGTATATGTTATTGTTTCTTGAAAGTTACTTCCTGTATGGTCAAATTTTTTAAACTGGACTGCTTTCGACAAATTCCTTTTTTGTCTTAAAAAGCCAAAAAAAGGTATTTTGCAACACTACTACATTACACTACTAACACTACTTTTATTTCTTTACTATTTATATTGATCGTTCTAAGAAATAATATCTAAGAAGTAATTGAAGCTTTTAAATAAGAATACGCGTCTCAATTCTGCCTATTTAACCTATGAGCTTCAAGTGAGTTGTATGCAAATTAACAGTACATTACTGAAGTGGCTTTAAAATAGATACGTTGTCATGCATCTCATAATTTGCACCAAACAATACCTTGCCGGCTAGTCTTGTGAGCCCTTTGTCCTCGCTGATTGTTTAGGTCAACAGGACCCAACTGCAATATTAATTTAGATTTACTATCTCTAGCGCCTACTTGCCGATTAATTTGCCCAGTCCTTAGTCACTGTACGACCATAATGAGGTTGTTACAGAATTATCCACTGAATAATACCTCTGACGGCTGGACGTGACTTGCTTCATTTGAATAATAAATGTTAGTTCTGTTAATAGGGGTGATATATTGGTCTAAGCTTACAGCGATACGAATGCATCCATCTTGAACTTTGTCACTTTAAGGTTTGATATTTATGTTATATAAATAGCTCGGCTTTATCAGTATGTTTTATCAGCATTATTGTCGCAACGGCCTTTATCTTTCCAATGCTAGTCAAAATCCTTTCCCTGGTGTGCTATTTTTATTATTTCTCTAGCTATGTCGGCTATTTTAATCCTTTTCGAATTTTTCTTCTTAGATGTTAATAATTATACACTTAACTTTAATTTAAATAGATATTTGGCCTACATTTGCTATTTATTGCCATTTAATTGGGTAATTTGTGAGTTCTAAATTCTCAATGCTCTTGCAAACGATTGAAACGAACAAAATTGCCCCGATATTAAATTCACGCAACGAACTACGTTGAAGCGTTCGAAAATTAGCGGGTTTTCATGTATTTTCGTGCTATAAAATATAGTTGGGAGTAAAGACTGCGGAGCGGCGCCATCGATCAACCGCGGCGCTTGTTAAACACCGTTTCTCACATCACAACAATAGCCCTCTGCAGGCATATTTCAAACCATCCCGATAGTAACATCGGCCGGCCGATCGACTTGCAAGACCCGCTCAGTCTCAATAAATCACCCCTTACAATATTTATTCTTAGTGAACCTTCACCACGAGACCGCGACGCCGTTTTGTGATCGTTTTCAAGCGATGCGTAGAGACGGAACGGAATGGTTTCCGACGGTAACGCGCGACGGCTTACACTCAATGTGTTTCGTGGTAAGAGGCTGTGTTTACGCGAGGTGTACGTCGTTGAACGTCATCTAGTATTGATATCTCAATAGGGAAGTCTGTAAGTGACCGCGTTAAGTTATGGCAGCCATTTTTCAAAGTCGTTCGAGCACAGGTCGGACGGAATTATCGGCCGGCTTAATAGAGCAGCTTTAAAGCCAATTAGTTCCTCGCACAACCACCACTTAGGATTGTATTTTTATACACAATGCAAGCAAAAAGCATTAGTCACACGTGTGGCTTTAAAGGTTTTGTTTACGGTGTGTTTGTTATATAAAGTTAAACCAACTTGCTTCAGAAAAGAAAATATCCCTTTTATATACTTATATGTGTAGGACTATTGCTGTAGCTACTTATACGGTTTTTATATTAGTATGTGACCTATGATATATCGAAGAAAATATTATACTACCAATATAAATTCAGTATTTCATCACACATTAAATTCGTTTATATTAAAGCTCTATGTTTGCTTTTTATGTTTTTTTAGTATTTATTTAATTGTAGAGACATGCAAATTTTACATTATATAACTGTTACATGTTATAAATATTTTGCTTATTATTAAATGTTGCCATTTCTGCTTACCATTTTTTAAAGAAATATACCAAGAACCGTTCTTTAAACACTATATTTCATGTGACAATAATGATATAACAGTGAACAGCTTGCCTTTAAACTATTCTAAAATAGTCGTATAATCGAGCAAATAGGACCTCTCCAATTACAGGCTAATTCATAATTACTATTTGCTATACCATACGAGCGTTATTAAAGTTGTAATCATAATAGACTCTTGAAGGCATTGCGGCCTGTGGAAGATAAATACCCGTCATCTTTGCCTGCGCTTATATGCTTTTACGATGTCAATTATTGTATGATGTAATATAACGAAAAAATAACAAGCCAACTAATCGTTTGACTGGCCGATTGGCATTGTAGCAATATACTTAACACACTCTAGCTAGTTAAATATAAAAAATCCAACCATCATTCATTAAATGCTTTTGCTTATATGCACTATTATTCTATAAGAGTTTGTATTATGTTTAGTAATCCGTAGGTATATGAATCCCTGTAGTCCCGGGGCCAAAATAGGGCTACGGTATCTCCTGCCTGTCGTAAGAGCAATACGACTAAAAAGGGGACTTCCGGGTTGCGGGTGGCAAGAGTGGGAGCTTGAATCGCCCAGCCAACGGCTCGATGGCGGAGCCCAATGAAAGATATCGGTTGTGTTCCTTTGGAGATCCTGGAGTCCTCTTCACAGCTCCGAGAACGGTCGCCAGAGGCTTTTAGTGGGTAAGAACGCCACATAACCTAGCGTTGCTTCCACGGAGATGGGTACCTTTTTTAAGGTTTTCCCTCGTTAGCAAAAAACAGCTATATAGAAACCTTTCTGTAACCATATCCAAGATATCTCAAACCTGCATTTCACTGTAACGATGCGAAAGCCCGATGATATTTAAGCCAGGTTATCTGTCCAATGTCTTGGTCCTCAGGGGACGATCTGTGATCGGCTTCAGATAAAACTTCTGTTGTACATAAAGTTGGTTACGGATGTCCATGGTCAGCAGTGACAACTTACTGAAGAGAGCCTCATGCTAATTTTCTAATTCAATACAAAAAATGGATTGCAAGTACGTTCGCTACTTCATTAGGTACATTTAAATTTCATTAAATAATAAGGCCTCTTATAATAATAAACTGCACTTCCCAGCTTTACGACGTTGTTTATTACAAGCATCATGATGTAATAACTAAAAAATTACAAACAAAATTGTTTATGTCTTAACTATCGAAGAATTCCGATACTACGATTATGTTGGATATCCGAGATAATGGAGATACCGGAGCCGGCATTAATTTCGCAATGGAAATAAAATTTTACGTTTATGTCAGTTTACTATATTAATGTACGATAGATGGAATTACTTCTAGAATCGATAAGACTAACGGACACACATAACAAACAGTACAGTGATTTGGATGAAAATTGATTCACCAATTCGATTCGGATCTTGTACAGTTTAATTAAAACGAAATTGATTGCGCTTATTGGTTATGAGTTAATTTATTTTTTCTATAATTTCAAGTTTGTTATCTATTCTGTAATCCACAGACCTCTCAGTTTTATATGTTACTGTTGTTATACAATAGTCGTAGCGGGTGGAAAGAACATCTGTTAGTGATTTGTAATTATAGCTGCTCAAAAATTTATAGGTGACTCCTTTTTGAGATTACATTTAGAACTTAAGACCATTAATTGACGTTCATATTTAGTAGGTGGGTTGGACAATTCGCATCCACATGTAACATCTTCTGTACTCATTATAAAACAAAGTCCCCAAAAGCTGTGTGTCTGTATGTGATCGATGTTCTCAAAGCCTACTGAAAGGATTTTTGTACGGTTGTTACTGAAATATAGTGTTAATAGTACATTAAGGGTTTATGTAAATTGACTGAAATACATCAATCACTGTTGAAGATGTGGAATGGTTGTAAAAAATCTCGCCTGCTGGAAGCTTTACTCGCGTACGCCGCACATACCAGCAGTATACTGTATACTGTTTCTTCGGACCGGTTTGACCGATTTTGATGGAACTTTCACTAAAAGATAGAGGAGGTTGTGGAGCAACATATAATTTACTTTTTATCTCAAAATGCCGCGAAATCGCGATTTACGTGGAAAAACTTTGTGACACAGTCATTTTCACGTGGTATACGGTTTGCGGATCCAGGATTTGCATTTTTGGGGAGGGGATGTTTATCAGCTAGGATAATTTAATTACGATGCAAAATGTGTTCATTAGGCTATTAGCTTCTGAGCCCCCTAAATCATTGGATCGTTTCAAAGATACTTTTCCACATACGTAGGTATCATGAGAGACTGCAGACCGCAGTGAGGTAATTAATGCGTGAGGAAACCCAAAAGCCCTTACTCCTACAAATGACTTGGTTCCTGATATACATATGTAAATATGTCACCTACCTCAGCACCTGGTTGGTACACACTATGACGGGTCGTTGGGAGTTTTCCAGGTTATCCTTCAGTTGCAGGACAGCATGTACCCACAGGAACTGGCCACAGCGACGTTGTAATCGGAGGAGGGCGATGCACGAGCGCTCTTGTTCTGATTGCGTTACTGTGGAGAGGGACAGAAAGAGTTAAAACCTTACACACATACAATCTTATACTCTTAATTATTCTAGGTACTGGATGTATTTTGACTTTTGTAGAAGAATATGATTGAATTTTTATTTCCTACTTCTGCCTAGTAACAGCTATGTTAAGCGATGCTGCATTCAGCTGCTTCCATTCTACTACTGCTTCTTCCGTATTATGAAAATAGTGGCAAACTTGAAATGGCAGTACTAATGATAGTCCTAAGTGATCCCCGCTGTTTATGGATATTTACAAATGTTCTTATCGCCTTTATTGTAACCGTTAACAGGTGCCGTGGTTTCCTCTCAAGCCAATCAGAGATGCCATTCCTGATAATTAAGATGTTTACCTCAAAAATAAGCCAGTAAATACTGTCAGTCGATAGTACGTAGGTTTATATATCCATTTGAACTGACTACGACATTTCTCCAAAAAAATGAGGTGGTTTTTATCTAATCATAGCAGTTGGCAGATATTATTATGGAGAATCTGGTCGTTGCATTTATTTAATATTTAATGACCTCATAGAAACTCATGGGAAGAACGTTAAATGGTCTTCTTAGAGTAAAATAAATTTTGCATGTAAATAATTTGTTTGGATCATTAGTTTAAGTATAATTTGTAGGCGTTTCAGTATTCGACAATTGACTTCAGTTAATGCTGTATATCTATGTGCAATGTAGATACTGTACTGTCCACTGAATGATCAGTGCTCGCTGCTACCCATAAACATAAGTGTGCACTGGAGTAAATATCCAAAAATAGGATTGGACACCTACCTAAGGTAAGGATAGGTGTATCACTAACATTAATTATACTGGACGCTTCGTATATTCACACGCCAAATCGGAACACAGTAGCACTTAATAAAGCTGACACGTAATGCAGAATTACAAATATCGTAAACCGGAAGACAAGTTTTTAATTCGTTATTAAAAAGTAACAGATCATATTAATAAGATATTTAATGTTTAACAAGTACATGCTAACAAGCGATACCTACAGAGGCGAGAAAGGTCAGGTGGAATAAAGATGTCTGAACACGATACCTGATTATTAGCTACTTATGACGTCACGCACCGTTTCAAGGATGGTAATCTATGATTACCTACGCTTCACATGTTTATTAACACACTCGTTCACATTTAAATAAATAGTTACTATTTTGTTAGAAGAAAAAATCGTAGTATTCGCATTGTTAAAATTTATGTACTTACAGTTACAGATTTAGTACTTATTGTTTTCAATTTTATATTTTTAATTTTGTTATCTTACCAAGTCGCTACGTTAGTCGCGCACTATTTAACAAATTATGCAGGAACAAATCGATAGCTTATTTTTTTTCGATTTGAGGATGTTAGTTTTTTTGGATAAAATAAACAATGACGCTAATTATATAACTAAATAAAACGTTATTCTCAATTTACCTTCATTACTTTACAGTCTACTTAGTAGTCCAACTGCATGAACTCTGGCATAAAACTTAAAAAATGGTAACTTGGAATTCCAAGCGTAATCTATACATCTATACAAATCAATAAAATTGAAGAGTCTGTTTGTAATATCAAAATTACAACTTTTTATTGAATGGATATACACGTTATCTGTAACAAAAATACAATCAAGAAAATTTTTGTCTGTCTGTCTCTCTGTTTGGCTGAACTAATCTTCTAAACGGCTGGGCCGATTTTTACGGGACTTTCACTAAGAGATAGCTGAAGGTCTAAGGCGTATTTAAGGGTACTTTGATTTTCGAAAAAACACTAGCGCGCACTCCACGTACATGCGGCCGACTGTCGCGAGTGTTAATATTAGTTGCTATTAAGTCTTTTTACTTCGTTAACGCAGGTGAAACCGCGTTGTTCAGCTAGTTTTCAAAATATAATTTACAGAGATATTACAGAGGGTCACAGCAAAATCTTCATCTGATACCAACTTATAGGTATTCCCTGCAATTGTACATCACCATAGGATTTGAAACAATTATAAAAGTTAAGATTGAGCTTCGAAATGGAGCGGCGAATTGATCAGATTACATTAAAGTTTTATTTATAGCTACATTCTATACAGTAGGATACAAAACATCTCATGATATCATTAGATTTATCCAATAAACTTTTTGCACGTGTCCGTTGATGCCAGATACGATAATGTACGAACAAAAACTATCAATTGTTAAAAGTGATATAACAAATAGGCAATCACTAATTCAAAACTGATTGAGTGTGAATCGTAATAATTGAATGGATCTAATATTGGACCATTGTTAATGAACAGATTATCAAGTTTAAGTTAACGTACACTGCCTAACCAGAGTAATCTCAGACTCGATACGTGACAAATGAACATGCGGACAGTCAAAAGTGAACGTTACTGTCGTTAAGTGGAGTCTAAAATTGTGTAAGGGTGTAAGTTGGTATTGGTACTAGGGATGGCGCTATTCTTAGTTTATTTATATTTCTAACGTTTTATTGCTCCGCTTTTTTTCTCTGCAGATCCCAAAGGTTGGTAGAAAATGCTTTTTAGCATTAAGCCCGCCTGTTGTTGGTTTGATGAAGCATAAATAAATAAATAAATGGCGGTTGTTATCTTTTTTTTTGGAAAAAATTGTATTTTGTACAAACGTAAGCAACACACTACCTTAGAAACACACATAATAGGTACACATCTATTTTCGCCGATTTACTACCAAAGTTCGTCTAGATAATGGTAATTACTGGCCGAAAATTTAGATAGAAGGAGTTTACTTGAAAATAATGGACTTAGGACGCCATATATCATATTTCCTGAAGATTTTTTTACTGAACTATTTTAATGGGTATGAAAGTCATCCGTTGCAGTCGGGTTTTTTGTATTTAAGATAATTCTCTAGTTAAGAAACAACAATTTCATTCCATCATTTTCATGTTAAGCCTTAACTAATCGATTCTCGATATTATGTCGTAGTGCATGCAGCGTGTCAACCCTAGTTGGTACATTACAACGATGTTATGATAACAATTTACGCTGGCCAGATATGGACGGTCGGATGATGGGCTTCGTTGACGCATGGCCGTTTATGGAACAATTCAGGTGTCTATCGCCTTGTCATAGATGGCCCGTTTGTTTGTTGATGATTGTGATAAGGTCCAAGTTTATTTTGAAATATTTTGTGTACTGCCATAGAAGCTACAATAGGCTGAAGATAGAAATTTTGATCATAACGCCTAAAGGTCTTAATGGAATTTTATATCAATTATTTAAAAAAAAAGATCACGTCTTTGTCTGCCGAGCACGGATATTTCTCAGATCGAAGGTGGTTTAGGTGATAGGCCATTTAGCTCATATTCCACCAACCTAGCCAAATACGCATATAAAAAAAATCAGGTCTAGTTTTTCTTCTTAATGTTAATTAAGTATTAATACTCACATAACCATCGATACACTTGTTTTTTGTGATTCATCGCGTGATATACACACTAAAACAACCAACATACTAACAAATAGTTAAGAAATGCTAATAGGACGGAAGGTTGTTTAATTAAATTCATGAAAACGGGACGAACATAATTATAATTTTCTGCGAGACATACTTTATATTACAGAGAAACACAGAAAGTAGTAATAGAAACGATCAATCCCGACTATTAACATGTGACATTTGGCTTATATTTACGTGCCATTTTTCAAACGGGTATATTTATAACTTATCTACTTTTTAACTAGTGGTATATTATTGCACATAACTTACATACATATTTAGGCCAGAAATCCGAATTGTATAAGCCATTCGTATGAATTAAGTTTTATAAAGAATATAATAATTATCATTTTTTAATGTGTAGGCGTCATAATAATTAAATATAGCAGTTGTTATTTTTGTTTACATTAAACTTAAATAAAATGCCAAGTTTATGATTTCTGCAACAAATTATTAGTTTTGATAGCCAAGCTAAAAGGCATGATAATCGCCGCAGTACTATATTATAATAGGCATAAAATATTTAACATTAAACAGAGCTTTAAAACTAGTATGTAAATATGTAAATTAAATGGCTATTCCGTAGGTAAATCATTTTAAAGACACCAGACTTGCAGATTCAAATGAATTATTTGCATGTACACTATTTCCGTTCTATATTAAGAGAATTTGTAGGCTAGATTTATTTTTATTGGGTTAATGGTTCGGCTATTAAGCTTTCAAATAAACTGAATAATTTCAGTCCGTTTGGATTTAAATTATTGCGAGAATTTACATTTAGTCTTGGTAGCGTACGAGCTTCTGAGATGAGAAATTATCTAACTATAGGTTTAGCAACGTTAGTTAGTTAGTTAGTACGTTTAGCAAGTTAAATCGATTTAAATATACAAAAATATGTTTGTATTTAATATAAATTTTGTATACTGAATTTTGTATTGTATTGTATGTATCAGGTATTTACCTATCATGTAGTTTTAGATAAATAATTTGAAGCTAAATATTTACGCAATTAGACGCAGTTACAATACCTTACTTGAATTGATCTTTGGTCTGAGCTTAAAAATATTATTTACATATCACCTAGATCTCAGTGTTGTATGCATATCTTACGTATATCTGTAGATAAACTTACTGTAGTAATGTAAATTAATTTCTGTTCTAAAAATTGAAACTTAGCATTGGGAGCTTTAATTTAAATACATATTTATATTTCAGTATTTTATAATACGTAGTTTATCTTCATTAAAATAAATCGTTCAACTACTTACTACTTTCTTTTCTTTTTTACTATTTAAAAGCAACAAAATAACATGCATTACATCTGGTAAGTTGCCACTGCCTCTCATGTATATACAGAAGTCAAAGTTTACTACAGAAACATCCCCAGATGAGATCAGGGACTAAGGTTGGCCAGAAGTGTTGCTAACCCTGAGGTCTAACACTCAAATAAGTATTTCTCCCCGGATAAGTATGTCCTATTCTATTTTTATTCGGCCCTAAACCCATCCTGAAATAACCATAGCCCACCTACGGCCCTCGTAAGAAATTTCATTACAATCGTTATATAGTCCGTACATAAATTACAAACGCAAATAAGCGATTAACGAGCTTTCAAGCTGTAGCGCTTGTGGTCCGGTGACATGAAACGGTGATCATAAATATGGATACCGTGGTCTAAGGTCGCAATTAAATATGCATTATATTAGCTCTCCAGGACATCCGTGTCGATCTAGGACCTTCGACAAACACTATCGTTTCGATCGTTCTATCGATTGTTACGCGATTATGTTGTGACAATTTAAAATTGTTTTTATTGTCTGCGAAGGACAGCTTTAATTACAAAATGTACAATCACAAAAAGTACGAAATCTACTTTAAAAAATCTTCGGCGGCTAAGCTGAAGATTAAATAAAAGATAAATTTCACAATCTTCCCATTCGTCATCCCTCATCCTTATAGAGGGTCCATTGGGTCCCTTGAAATGGTCATTTTGAAGTCCACCGTTACTAATGGGGTCTATGCCAATAGTCGAATGGCACCGCCATTTGCTTGGGTGTTAGTGAACACAATAGGTTATTGTTACAGAAGAAGAGGCTGCTCTCTGGACGATGTCCTTAAGTTGCCTCCGAAGAAATCCACGGAAAGAGCTGTATAATACCAACAGTACCATTCAACAAAATTTTTGCCGTTAAAATTTTGAAAAAATATGTGGCAGCATCCAAGATTGAATATCTTGGATACTGCCAAATTGTTTTTCAATATTACGTTTTCAACGTTATGTTATTTTATCAATAGGTATTGCTTGTTTCCATTGAGATACTTAGTACTAAAGTACTAGAGAAGACACAGCGTATCATCGTTGTGTCCCGTTCAACTGCGGCAGCTGTGCCGCTCTTTTCAAAGCAGATGACATACATACTCCTTTGTAGCAATGAAGAGCTGCAGTTATTGTTCTATTCTTTTATTGTTGTTCAGCGCTTCAGCGACAGTTTATGTTTGAAGCAGCTTCTCCAGTACTTTACGCATTAGTATTTTAGTGCTTGTACCTAACTTAATTTGAGTTGCTCATAAACATCCTACAGCTGCGGAAAGGTTTAAATGTTCAATATAAACTTAAATTGTGTATACATAATCCTAAGTTTTATTAATATCCCTTCAGTAGTTTTCGTGGCATAGAATTATTTTATAATTATTTCATAAGTATTAACACGTTTATTTAATATTTCATTGATTAATATGATAAACTACTGCATTAACCTGCATAAATGTAATAACCAATTTAAATTCTTGATTATCTTCGAGTGGGTAGTTTGTTTCTGCCCAATTAATAATTTAGAATAGCGTAACATTGACGCACTTTGACATTTCAAATGACTTAGAACCCACATTTCCATCTGTATCACAAAACTCCCAATCGACGATATTCCCGCGTGATTGTAGGCGTTAATAAATTTATAAGCGATGTAATTCTAATGCTATCTTATCTTATGCTAATAATTACTGGAATTCCCACGAAACATGCCAATATCTGATTGCGATACTTAATAAATCCAATGTGACAGTAGTGGACAAAGAATGGGATTAAATGCTAATATCTTTTCGATCAGTGGTCGGCAACCAGTGGCCCGTGAGCCTCGTTTTGCAGCCCGCGGGTCTTCGTAGAACATCTAATTGCAACCCGTCGACCTGTGTGATATGTGAATTTTCTGGACGACCGTTTCTTTCCGCTGTTGGATTTTACGGATGAACGTCGGATTTTCGTTGTCTTCCGAATGCGGCGCGCTATTACCACAGATGGCTATTACGCGGGCCGCGTTGTAAAAAGGTTGCCGACCGCTGTTTTAGATAATCAATGCGGCGAATAAACTATAGAATCGGGAGGTGACAGCTGAATTGTTAGCCAGGTTGGTCCACTCATTTCGTTTCGTTGGGAAACCGAGTGACAGTTACGGCTCCTGACAATACTCTAAGGGACTGTTTTGTTCTCGATATTAGCGCAGGTGAATTATAAACATTACCATTCAAATTGATACGCTTGGTCTACGCTCCTTATTTGGTAGTTAAGCGTGGAATAAATTTTACATACGACATTAGTTTCAAAATATTTTTCAATTAACAACTCAGATTACACAATTTAAATATTATGTATATAATATCAATTATTCTGCTAAAAGAATGAAGAATAAGTAAAAATATATTTTTCTTTTGCAACATAAAAAGCGTATATTAGAGTGATAAGCTTTTAATTTTCGCGGTGTTAGCACTTCAAGCATAAGAATGTGAGTTAAATATAACTTATGAACGATTAAATTCTTTAATAGACCTTACTGTTTCTCTAAATTCCTCGTGGCGCAAGTAATTATGGAGTCATCCGAATAATGACCCGAGAAAATCATTTCTCTACGAAATTTCAAATGGTACTTCATTTCGTTTATATTGATTCCGTTTTTCAATTATTTGGTAAAGGATTATCAACTTTATGTTAATGTCACAAAAGATAATTTCGTCATCTATAGTAATGGGAGGTTTGTGAAAGAGTAATGAGGGTTAATGCCGGTCGGTTATTTGTGCAATCTCGAATGTTGGTTTTTGAGTAGATTGACCATCATTATATGAGGAAAATAGGGATTGAAGGTAATACTTGTAAATCAGTTGTTTCGAGTTTATTGTTTTGTCTAGTAACAACATAAGCGGAAAATAATAAGGGTAGAAATATTTTTAAAATGTTTGTCAGAAATATTCTATTATTTTAAAGCGAGTAAATGTAATATTTGTTTCACTTTGTTTCTGATTTTATGTATGGGTAACCTATACCAATATAGTTTGACGTATATTTTTAGATTACTTTTTTATAGACATACAGTCTTACCTGTATGACTTATAGACTGGTAGAGGATGTTGATAGTAGTAAGTCCGCCTTTTATACCTCTTTTCAAGGTTTAATAAAGTTTAAACAAAAATAAATTAACCTAGACAACATGAATCATAAATATAAATTAATCGAAATCAGGACTAATCCTACAAAAATCCAATTCACGGTGAACCCATTCTAAAGCCGGGGAGAGATTGACGATGGCTATGATTGCGCTCGGGCTGGATAACTGCTGGTGTGTTTATCCCTGTTAGCTGTGTGTGCCCCGCCTAAGTGGGTTTGATTTGCGAGCCTATTGCAAACGGCCTACGCGATAGCAAATGAAATTCTAGCGAATGAAGCAGATTGAATAGGCACGTACGTATGTCACCAAGCAACTAATAAGATAGGTAAAGAATGCGAGATCACACGAGTCTATTTTTTTTCAGGTTATAAGCGTAACGAGCAGTGATTGCTTGGTTCTATGGATGGAATCTTTAGCATTGAGCGTTCCTTGGCTTCAACTCCCTGGTTAAATCAAATTAAAACTCCGATTTTTCCAAATGATGTGCATATTAGAAATTAAATATCACTTGCTTTAACGCTGAAAGGAAACATCAAGGGATCACCCATATGTGTAGTTAAAAAAAAGTCCTTTAAGGTGTGTGAAGTCTATCATCCCGCACTGCTAACATGTTGACCGAAAGCTCAAACTCTTCTAATTCTGGAAGGATACTCATGTGTAGGAGTGGGATAATAAAGGGTCATTAACCATTATTCTACTCTACTATAATCCTCTGACCTACTAAGTAAATCCACAAGTAGGTGGTTACTTTTTCTTATGAAAGTCTTAAGCTTTTGATATACTAGTAATCATGTCTACTTGACTTCTTATAGAATGTTGTCATTTTTAACTAAACATTGCATTTAAACCGCGATAACCATAACCGCCGTTTGGTGTCAAGCTCTTATTGGTTTTCTCCAAAAGAGCAGAGTAAACCTTTAAAACACTTCGTAACTAGTAAATCTTCTTCGCAACCAAAACCATCGAATCCCAGTCCTCACAATATTAGAAAGTGTTCCAATTTCGCTCACAACATTTCCGTCAAGTGAATAGTCACGAATCCTCGAATTTCATACGAAAAAAGAATTCTATCATTCCGTATTCCTCGAATAGAGCTCAGAATTGTTTTAGAGGTATTGTTTGAAAGAGAGTTGAGATAAAATCACTCACGTCGCTAAAGGACCGTTCACACTTGAGCGTCACGCGCGCATGTATCAACTTTCTCTAAAACGTAGGTTCGCTAGGATTCTTAAAATTTCGTCATAGGTTATCGAAGATGACATGCCAGATGGATGTGATTTTGATGTGACTGCTAGTGAATTTATTACGACACTTTTGTAAGTAAGTACGAGTAAAACTTGGGTATGCTGCATGCGAAAAACATGCAATACATTTAAATTTAAGTAGTTATTTTTTATGTTATAGAAGTAGCATACGAGCATGCAGCCCGCCTGATGGTGAGTGGTCACTGCCGCGCATGGATATCTGTAATCCATTCCAGATAAGATCACAGTCCTACGTGAAGTCGGCCACAGATGCGTTGCTACCCCCGAAGACTAAGTTTGAACGCCTCGGATAAGTATGTCTCCCTTACCACATCCTTTATACCACAACAGAGCAGCGCTTAACACTGTTGTGATAAGGCAGACGTATGTGGTGGTGCCATCGGTGTCAAACAACGAAGGATCCTACCACCTTTAAAGCCACCGTCATGCTAAGTAGATAATATTAACGTTAGTTAAAAAAGCTTGCTGCACTCATAGGCCTCAAACTAAGATTTTCCCGTGTTCTAGTTACTTCTGACACATACAATACGAAACAAATATCTAGACCAAGAACGGAAATCTAAATTCATCATTCAGATTTCTGTATTGCCCGGGATCTATCCCAACCGGGAGTCCGACCGCTATGGTGATCTCCGCACTATGTGCATTATTATCACGTCTGCAATAGTAAAAGCCTTAATTTAGATATACTTGGTACTAATTATAGATGGTCGCGGATTCGGCTTCTAGCTGAAGTTGCCTGGCGTGTTTTGATTAGTTTTCCACGGCATTCCTCTTTATTTCTTTTGAATTCATCCATAAGGACTATTGTATACTTAGGTGCCTACTATAACAATTATAAGTATTCATGTGATATAAATACAATAGCAATACCTGCTGTTAAAAGTATTACTACGGTAACGTATAAAATATTAAAAGTATATATTGTCTGAAAATGCAATCTTGTTA